>CAUYTI010013449.1:0-35466 GCA_963575145.1 Galago senegalensis
ACAACTCTTACAAAGAGCCAAGCCTCTTTGTAGAGCAGAATAGATGTGTTACAGCTCTTACAAAGGGCCAAGCCTCTTTGTAAGGCAGGATCAGCACTAGAAGTGCCACAGCTTTCGCATCTTCTTCTGGACGGTCTGCGACGATCTGCTGCCTTGTTCTTCTTCTCTATCTTCCTTGAAGGTCTGCGATGATCTGGGATGATCTGCGATGATCTGTTCCCAGGCTCTCTTCTCAGGGCCTTATATAGGTGTAATAGCTTAGCTGTGATTGGTCCATAATGGACCAATCAGGAGCAGGATTGAAAATGGACCAATCAGGGATGGGCAACAGTTTTCCCGTGATTGACAGGTAACTGCTGTTCTACTGGAGCCTCTGGGGGAAGAAAGCTCTCTCGTTTGCCCCAACCTGCCGGGTTTTTGCCGGCTGCTGCCACCAAGACAGAAGTGGCAGGTTCCCCAGGCCCTGTTCAGCAGAGCTGGCTGGGGTGTCACTTTTCTGGTATCATTGGAAGTATTCATGGTTATGATGATGGTACTGATGTCTTCATGGTGGTATGAAACATTACGAGAAAGGCAGAGATTTCATAATGTTGTTATTTTTCAGCATAATGGCACAGATGTTATAATCATTGTATTATGTATGCTTACAAGGATGGTAGTATTGCATAATGGTGGAAATATGAAGGGTTATGATGACAGCAGTAATATCATAATGGTGGAAGTATTCATGGTAATGATGATGGTAATGATGTCATCATGGTGGTATTATGAAGGTTCATGATAATGGCAATGATGTCATAATGGCAGTACTATTCAGTGTGATGATGATGACAGTGATGTCATCATGGTGGTATTATGAAAAGTTATGATGATGGCAGTGATGTCATAATGGTAGTATTACTCAGTGTGAAGATTATGGCACTGATGTTAGAATGGTGGTGTTATTCAGCTTGTTGATGAAGGCACTGACTATGCTGACATAATGGTGTTATTATGTAGGGTTCTGATTATTGCAGTGATGTCATAATTGTGGCCTTATTCATGGTAACGATGATTACAGGGATGTCATAATTGTAAGGTTGTGAAAGGTTTAGATTTTGGCAGTAATGTCATAATGGTGATGTTATTCAGTGTGATGATGATTGTAGCTATGTCATACCAGTGGTATGATGATTTTTATGATGATGGCAGTGATGTCATAATGGTGACATTTTTCAGCGTGATTATGAAGGAAGTGATTTCGTAATGGTGGTATTATGAAGGATTATGATGATGATAGTGATGTCATAGTGGTGGTGTTATTCAATGTGCTGATGATGGCAGTGATGTCATAATGTTGATATTATGAAGGGTTATGATGATGGCAGTGATTTAAAAATGGTGATACTATTCATGGTAATGATGATGGAAGTGATTTAAAAAGGGTGGTATTATTCATGGTAATGATGATGGCAATGATGTCATATTGCATGTATTATTCAGCGTGATGAATACAGCACTGAAGTCATAACGGTGGCATTATTCATGGTAATGAACATGGCACCATTGTCCAATATAGTGGTATTATTTAGCTTGATAATGAAGGCAGTTATTGTGATGTCATGGCACCATTGTCCAATATAATGTTATTATTTAGCTTGATAATGAAGGCAGTTATTGTGATGTCATAATGGTGGCATTATGAAATGTAGCAGTGATGTCATAATGGTGGTATTATTCATGTAATATTGATGGTAGTAATGTCATAATGATGCTTTTATGAAGGGGTATAGTCATGGAAGTTTGTCATAGTGCTGGTATTATTCAGTGTAATCATGAAGGCAGTTGCTGGGATGTCATTACAGTGGTTTTATGAAGAGTTATGATGATGGCTGTGATTATATAATGGTGATATTATTCAAGGTAATGATGAAGTCACTGGCTGTTTTGTCATAATTTTGGTATTGTGAAGGTTTATGAGGATGGCATGATGTCATAATGGTTGCTTAATTCATGGCAACGATGAGGGCAGTTATGTTATATTGGTGGTATTATGAAAGGTTATAATAATGGCAGTGATGTCATAATGATGGTATTATGAAGAGATAAGATGATGACAATAAAGTCATAATGGTGTTATTATTCAGCATCTGATGAAGACTGTGATATCATACTGTTGATATGAAGGGATATGATGATAACAGTGATGCAATATTGGTGATAATTTGAAGAGTATGATTATGGCAGTGATGTCATAATGGTGGTATTATGAAGGGTTATGATGATGGCAGTGATGTCATAATGGTCATATTATTGAGAATGATGATGAAGGCAGTGATGTCATATTGATTGTATTATTAAGAATGATGATATAGGCAATAGTGTCATAATGGTCATCTTCTATAAGGTGATGGTGAAGGCAGTGATGTCATAATGGTCCTATTATTTAGGGTGATGATGAAGTCAGTAGAAACGATGTTAAAATGGTGATATATTCAGGTTTTTCATGAAGGGAGTGGTAGTGATGTCATAATGGTGGCATTTCTCAGAGTGCTTATGAAGGCAGTTATGTCATAATGGTGTTATACTGGCTGATGATGAGGGGAGTGATTTCCTATTTGTATTATTCAGGATTATGATGAAGACTGTGGCAGTGATGTCAATATGTTGGTATTAATTTTGGTGATGTTGATAGCAGTGGCAGTGATATAAAAATTGTGCTATTATTCAGTGTTTTGATAAAGGCAGTCGTGGTTATTTCATAATGGTGGCATTTATCAGGGTCTCATGAAGGCAGTGATGTCATAATGGTGTTATCATACTGACTGATGAAGGAGGGAATGATGTCCCACTGATATAGTATTTTTCAGGGTTATGATGAAGAGTGGCAGTGATGTCAATATGTTGGTCTTAATTTTGGTGATGTTGATAGCAGTGGTAGTGCTGTCTTAATTGTGGTATTAAATAGAGTATTGATAAACTTAGTGGCAGTGATGCCATCATGGTGTAATCATACATAATTATGATAAAGCTGGTGATGGCATAAAGGTCATATTTTCCTGAATGATGATGAAGTGAGTGCTGTCTTAATGATCATCTCATTCAGGATGATGATGAAGGCAGTGATGTCATAATGGTTGTATTATTCATGGTGATGATGAAGGCAGTGTCTGTGGCTTCATCATTTTGGTACTATTTAGGGTGATAATGAAGGCATTGGTGGTGATGTCATAACAGTGTCATTATACTGGGTGATGATAAAGGCAGTGGCATTGATGTCATAATGGATATATTAATAAGGATGATGATGAAGGCAGTGGCAGTGCTGTCATAATGGTGGTAAAATTTAGGTAGAAGATGAAGGCAGTGGCAATGGTGTCATAATGGTTGTATTATTTGGAATCATGATAACAGCATTGATGTCATAAAGGTCATAATATCAGGGTGATGATGAAGGTCTTCATGGGATAATGGTCATGTAATATAGAATGATGATGAATGCAGTGATGTTTTAATGGTCATAATATTAAGGGTGATGATGAAGACTATGATGATGTCATATTAATCGTTTTATTCATGGTGATGATGAAGTCAGTGGCAGTGTTGTCATAATGTTGGTATTATTTGGGGTGATGATGAAGGCACTAGAAGTCATGTCATAATGGTTGTATTATTCAGTGTGATGATAAATGTAGTGGCAGTGATAATATAATTTTGGTATTTTTCATCATGATTATAAAGGCACTGATGTCATAATGTTCACATTCTTCAGGGTGATAATGAAGTGATTTCATAATGGTTGTATTCGTCCACATCACAATGAAGGCAGTGATGTCATAATGTTCGAAGTATTTAGGGTGATGATAAAGTCAGTGGCAATGATGTCATAATGCTTGTATTATTCAAGATGATGTTGAAGGCAGTGGAAGTGATATCATAATGGTTGTATTATTCATGGTGATAATGAGGCAAGGAGGGAATAATGGTCATATTATACAAGGTGATAATGAAGGCAGTGAGAGTGCTGTAATAATGGTTGTATTATTCAGGTTGAAGATGAAGGCAGTGGCAATGGTGTCATAATGTTCTTATTATTTAGAATCATGATGACATCATTGAGACATAATTGTCATATTATTCAAGGTAATGATGAAGGCAATGATGTCATAATGGTCATATTCATGGTGATGATGAAGTCACAGGAAGTTTTCTCATAATGTTGGTATTATTTGGGGTGATGATGAAGGCTGTAGAAGTCATATCATAATGGTTGTATTATTAAGGGTGATGATGAAAATAGTGGCAGTGATGTCTTATTGGTGATATTTTAGGGTGATTCTGAAGGCACTGATTTCATAATGGTCATATTCTTCAGGGTGATGATGAAGTCAGTGATGTCATAATGGTCATACTATTCAGGGCGATGATGAAAACATTGGCAGTGATGTCATAATGGTTTTATTATTCAGGGTGACGACTAAGGCAGTGATGTCAAAATGGTCATCATATTTAGAATAATGATGATGGCAGTGTTGTAATAATTGTTGTAGTATTCAGGGTAGTGATGATGGCAGTGATGTCATAATAGTTGTATTATTCAGAGTGATATTGAAGGCTGTTACAGTGATGTCATAATGCTGGTATTATACATGGTGATGATGAAGACAGTGGCATTGATGAAATAATGGTGGTATACTTCAGGGTGATTCTGAAGACATTAATGTCATAAGGGCTGTATTACTAGGATGATGATGAAGACAGATTTCTCATAATGGTCTTATTATTATGGGTGATGATGAAGTGGTAGTGATGTCTTAATGGTGTATTATTCCGGGTACAATGAAGGTAGTGGCAGTGAAATAATAATGGTGGTATTATTCAGGATTTTGATGAATGCAGTGGCAGTGATTTCATAATGGTAGTATTATTCAGGGTGATGATGAAGGCAATGAAGTCATAACAGTCGTTTTATTCAGGATGATGATGAACGCAGTTATTTCATAATGGTTGCACTTTACAGAGAGGTGATGATGGCAGCAATGTCATAATGATGGTATTATTCAGGGTTGTGATGAAGGCAGTAGTGGTGGTGTCACAATGGTGGTATTATACAGGATTATTACGAACACAATGGCAGTGAGATCATTATGCTGGTATTATTCAGGGAGATGATGAAGGCAGTCAGAGTGTTGTCATAACATTTGTAATGTCCAGGGTGATGATGAAGTCAGTGAAAGTGAACATATAATGCTCATATTCTTCAGTATGATGAAGAAGACATTGTAAGTTATGTCATAATTATCATATAATTCAGAGTGATGATGAATGCAGTGATGTCATAATGGCCGTAGTATTCAGGGTGTTGATGAAGGTAGTGGATTTGATGTTGTAAAGGTCGTATTCATAAGGGTGACTATAAAGAGAGTGATGTCATAATGATCATATTATCCAGGGTGAAGATGAAGCAATGACAGTGTTGTCATAATAGTGGTAAATTGATGGTGATGATGAAGACAGTGGAAGGGATGTCATAATAATGGTATTTCTCAGGTGGATAATTGAGGTACTGATGTCATAATGGTGGAATTATTTAGGGTGATGATAAATGCAATGATGTCATAATGGTCATATTATTCAGGGTGATGATGAACGCTGTGATGTCATAATGGTCATATTATTTAGAATGATAACGAAGACTGGGATATTGTAATGGTCATATTATTCAGGGTGATGATAAAGATAGTGGCAGTGATGTCAGAATTCTGGTACTAATCTGGGCGATGATGAAGGCTTTTGCAGTGATGTCATAGTGGTAGTATTAATCAGGGTCTTGATGAAGACAGTCATAGTGATGTCATATTGGTGCTATTATTCTGGGTGAAGAAAAAGGCAGTGGAAGGAGGTCACAATGGTGGTATTATTCAGGATGATTATGAAGGAAGTAATGTCATAAAAGTAGTATATTTCAGGGTGATTTGAAGGTAGTGATGTCATACTGGTGGTATTATACAGGTTGATGATGAAGGCAGTGATGTATACTGGTCGTATTATTTAGAATGATGATGAAGGCATTGATGTCATAATGATTGTATATTCAGTGTGCTGATGAATGTAGTGATGTCATAATGGTGGTATTATTAAACTGATGATGAAGGCAGTGATGTGATAATGTTTGTATCATACAGAGTGATGATAAAGTCAGTGGTAGTTATGTCAAAGTTGTGGTATTATTCTGGGTTTTGATGAATGCAGTGGCAGTGATGGCATAATGGTATTATTCAAGGTGATTATGAAGGCAAAGATGTCATAAAGGTTGTTTTATCCAGGATGATTAACGTAGTGATATCATAATGGTCTCATTCCTCAGGGTGATTATAAAGGCATTGATGTCACCATTATTGTATTATTGAGGATGATGATGAAGGCAGTGAAAGTGATGTCATAATGCTTGGATTATTCAGGGTGATGATGATGGCAGTGACAGTGATGTCATAATAGTTGTATTAGACAGGGTTTTGATGAATGCAGTGGTAGTGATGTCATAATGGTTGTTTTTTTCAAGGTGATGATGAAGGCAGTGATGTCATAATGGTCTTATTACTTTGAATGATGACGAAGGCAGTGAAGTCATAAGGTCGTATTAATCATGGTGAAGATGAAAGAAGTGATGTCATATTCCTGCTATTGTTCAAGGTGATGATGAAAGCAGTGACATTGATATCATAATGCTAGTATTATTCTGAGTGATGATGAAGGCATTGGCAGTGATGTCATAATGTTGGTATGATTCACGGTGATAATTAAGGCAGGGATATAATATTGGTATTACATGGGGTTATGATGAATGCAGTTATATCATAATGGTCGTATTATTTGTAGTGATGATGAATGCAGTGGCAGTGATGTCATAATGGTTGTATTATTCAGGATGATGATGTACCAATAATGTCATAATAATCGCATTATTCAGGGTGATGATGAAGGTAATGGAAGTAATTTCATAATGCTAGTATTATTCGAGGTGATGACGAAGGCAGGGGAAGTGATGTCATAATGATTGTTTTATTTGAATAAGGACGAAGGCAGTGATGTCACAATGCTTATATTATTCAGGGAGATTGTGAAGGAAATGGCAGTGTTGTCATAATGTTGGTATTATTCAGGGTTTTGATCAATGTAGTGGCAGTGATGTCATATGGGTCATATTATTCAGGGTGATGATGACAGCAGTGATGTCATAATAGTCATATTATTTTGAATGATGGTAAAGGTAGTGATATCCTAAAGGTCGAATTCTTAAGGGTGTAGATGAAGTCAATGAATTCATATTCCTGGCATTATTCAGGGTGATGATGTAAGCAGTCGCATTAATGGCATAATGCTAGTATTGCTCAGGGTGATGATGAAGGCAGTGGAAATGATATCATAATGTTGTATTATGCAAGGTGATAATGAAGGTAGTGGCAGTGATGTCAAAATGGTGGTATAATTCAGGGTGATTTTGAAGGTAGTGACAGTGATGTCATTACGTTGGTATTATACAGGGTTTTGATCAATTCAGTGGCAGTGATGTCATATTGGTCATATTATTCAGGGTAATGATTAAGGCAGTGATGTGATAATGGTCGTATAATTTTGAATGTTGATAAAGACAGTGATGTCATAAAGGTAAAATCATTCAGGGTGATGATGAATGCAGTGATGTCATAATGATTGTATTATTCTGGGTAAATATGAAGGAAGTGTTATCATAATGGTCACATTATTCAGGGTGTTGATGAAGACTGTAGCAGTTATATAATTATGTCTGTATTATTCAGAGTGTTGATGAAGACAATGGTAGTGATGTCATATTTGTAGTATTATTCAGGGTGATCATGAAGGCAGTGATGTTATAATGGTTGAATAATTTTGAATGATAATAAAGGCAGTGATGTGATAATGGTCAAATTCTTCAGGATAATCATGAGGCAGTGATTTTATATTCGTGGCATTTTTCAGGATGATAGAAAGTAGTGGCTATAGATGTCATAATGCTATTATTGTTCAGGATGATTATATAGGCAGTGGAAATGATGTCATAATGCTTATTACCAGGGTGATAATAAGGCAGTGGCAGTGATGTCATAATGGTGGTTTTATTCAGGGTGATGGTGACACGCCAGTGGCAGTGATGTCAAAATGATGGTATTATTCAAGGTTCTGATGAATGAAGTGGCAGAGATGTCATAATAGTGATATTATTTAGGGTGATAATGAAGGCTGAGATGTCATAATGGTCATATTATTCAGGATCATGATAAATGCAGTGATGTCATAATGATCATATTCTTCAGGGTGGTGATAAAGGCATTGATGTCATAATGGTCATATTATAGATAATGATGATGAAGGCAGCGATGAAATATTAATCGTATTATTTAGAATGATCATGAAGACAGTAATGTCATAATGGTTGTATTATTGAGAATGATTATGAAGGCCATGATGGCATAATTTTCATATTTTTAAGACTCATGATGAACGGTCAAGATGTCATAATGATCATATTTGAGGGTGATGATAAATGCTTTAATCTCATAATGGTCGTATTATTTAGAATGATGATGAAGGCAGTGATGTCATAATGTTATATTATTCAGGGTGATGATGAAGGCAGTGGCAGTTATATCATAATGGTTGTATTTTTAAGGATGATTATGAAGGCAATGTTGTCATAATTGTGATATTATACTGGGTGATGATGAAGGCAGTGATATAATGGTTGTATTACTATAGTATAGTATAGGATTATGATGAACACTGTGCTGTCATATTAGTTGTATTCTTCAGGGCAATGATGAAGGCACTGATGTCATAATGGTCATATTGTTGAGAATGAAGACGAAGGCGATGATGTCAGAACAGTTATATATTTCAGGGGGATAATGAAGGCAGTGATGTCATTAATGTCATATTATATAGAATGATGATGAAGGCATTGATGTCATATTCCTGGTAATGTTCATGGTGATGCTGAGGGCAGTAACAGTGATGTCATAATGCTCATATATTCAGTGTGTTGATGAAGGAAATGATGTCATATTGGTATTATTATGTATTATTTTGTGTGATGATGAAGGCAGTGATGTTATAATTGTCATATTATTCAGGATGATGATGAAGGCAATGGCAGTGATGTCATAGTGGTTGTCTTATTCAAAGTAATGATAAAGACATTGGAAGTGATGTCATCATGGTGATGAAGGAGGTGATGTCATAATGGCGATATTATACTGGATAATGATGAAGGCAGTGATACTATAATGGTCATATTATTCAAGTCAATATAATTCAGGGTGTTGATGAAGGCTGAGGTGGTGATGTAATAATGGTGGTATTATTCAGGGTGATGTCAAAGGAAGCGGCAGTGATGTCATAATGGAGGTATTTAGGTTTTTGAAAAATGCACTGGGAGTAGTGTCATAATGTTGGAATTATTCAGGGTTTTGATGAATGAATTGGCAGTGATGCCATAATGGTCTTATTATTTTGAATGGTGATGAAGGCAGTGATATCATTATTTTCATAGGATTCGTGGTGATGATGAAGGCAATGATGTCGTTAATGCCGTATTATTGAGGGTAAGGATGAAGAGAGTGAAAGTGATGTCATAATGCTGGTATTTCAAAGGATGATGATGAAGGCAGTGAAAGTGATTAATACTAGTCATATTATTCAGGGTTTTGATGAAGGTAGTGATGTCAAAATGGTTGTATTATTTCGAATGATGATGAAGGTACTGATGTCATAATGATCATATTCTTCAGGTTGATGATGAAGGCAGTAGTGTCAGAATGTTTGTTTTATTTAGAGTGATGATAAAGCAGTTACAGTGATATCATAATGATGGTATTATTCAGTGTGATGAAGGCAGTGGTGGAGATGTCATAATGGTGATATTAATCAGGGTGATGATGAAGGCAGTGATGTCATAATGTTTGTATTATTCGGGTTGTAGATGAAGACAGTGGCAGTGATGTCATTTTGGTTATAATGATGGCAATAATTGATGTGATGATGAAGACAGTGGAAGTGATGTCATTATGATTATATTAGTCAAGGAGATGATGAAAGTCATGGCAGTGATTTCATAATGGTGGTATTTTTCAGTGTGATTATTGATATCATAATGGTGGTATTTTTCAGGGAGATGAAGAAGGCAGTGATGTCAGAATGGCAGTATTATTTAGGGTCATAATGAAGACAGAATGTCATTATGGTGACATTATTCAGTGTGATGTTGAAGGATGTTGTGGTTATGTCATAATGGTCTTATTAATCAGGGTGATTAGGAAGGCAGTGGCAGTGATGTCATAATGGTGGGTATTATTCATGGAGATGATTAAGGCAGTGAAGTCATAACGGTCATATTATTTAGGATGATGAAGGCACTGCTGTCATAATGGTTGTATTTTTCAGAGTGATAATGAGGGCACTGACAGTGATGTCATAAGGATGGAATTATTTAGAGAGATGATGGCGGTTATGTTATAATTGTGGTATTATTTAGAATGATGATGACAGCAATAATGTCATAATGGTCATATATTCAGGGTGAATATGAAGACCTTGATGTCATAATGGTTGTATTGTTTAGAATGATAATGAAGGCAGTGATGTCATAATGGTGGTATTTTTCAGGGTGATGATGAAGGCAGTTATGTCATAATAAGAGTATTATTCAGGGTAATAAAGGTTGTGGTAGTCATGTCATAATGACAATATTATTCAGGGTGATAATGAAAACAGTGATGTTGTAATGGTGGTATAAAGGTTTTCTTGGAGCCTCTGATCAGAGACACAAGGAAACGGAACTGCAGATGAGATAATTGATTTGAAGGGAGGTCAAGACTCACTCAGGTCAGTGAGCAGGCCTGACTTTACTGATTGTCTTATATACTTTCAAACATTCAGTAAGAATTTAACACAGATACAAAGAAGTGAAGTAAGATTATGAAGCTACCATTAAGATTACAATTCAGTGTGAAGGCTGAGGAATACATAAACAGTTGATTTTGATTGATTTTGTTTACAGTAAAAACATAAAGGAGATTGACTCTCTGTTCTTGCTGGCCCAAACCGAATCTAGAGATTATAATATTAATGAAGGAAGAAGACTGAGAACAGAACACAATGCTCGAAAACATGTGTTTGAGCTTCCAGCTGCAACCCCGGAGTGACTCTCCAGATCTCTTTTTTGAGAGTCTTTCTCCATATTTCTGCATATCTATAGGCAGGTGTAGAAGCACAATCTTCAAAGAAATCTTTCCCAGAGTCATTCTCTTGGAGGAGAACATTGAAGCGAACTGCCATGTCTGAGCGTGAGGTGCTTATCTCTACATTTTCCCCTTTCTAATTATTGGTTCGAACTGCTGCCATGGCCAAAGATACAGCAGCATTTTGCTCACTTGTTTTCTTTACCTGTAAAACTTTTTTTTTTGTTGTTTTTTTTTTTTTTGTTTTTTTTATTATCCAGTAAAACACAAATCCAATTAGGCCAAACAAGAACAAGGAACTGGCAGAAGTTCCAAATAAAGTATTAATTTTATCCATTGGATTTGGTTGAGCAATTCCTTCAGATATAGCTTTTAAAATTTCATTTCCATTAATTTCTTTTAATTTTTGCTCAGAAGTACTATATACTTGATGCTGTAACTCAATTATATCAGCAGTTAAATTTTCATAGTTTAGCAATTTTTGTTTTTAACTTTACTTCAAGGAAACAATGTTTCATTATAAAGAAGAGGGGTTACACAAAAAGAAGAAACAGTCCAATCACATTTCAATTTGACTTCTTTTTGTAGACTATAGAATTGGTCCCCTAGAAAATTACTGTTTCTTTTAATCAGCCAATTTATTATGTATTTCAGTGTCAATTTGTTTTTGAGACACCATAGTCTCTCAGCATTATAATGCCATTGAGATACAAAGTTTTCAGTTTTTACAGATTCTGTGAGAGCTACTCCTGCCACTTCAGCTTCCTCAGTGATAGCTATAAGTCCAAGAATTGAAATTATTAGAAGGCCAATGAATCTCTTCATTATCTTTGTCAGCTTCTGGGCTAAACTTGCTAGGATTCAAATGGATGGAGATTCCTCCCATGATGTCATCATCTTCACTGGAAGCCAAACACATGTTCGGGCTCAAAGTAGATAAATGCTATTTTGGGGTAAAAATTGCATAGATACATAGAAGTATGTGAACATTTGACATTTGCCTTAACAACATATTTCTCCAGTATCTTTATTCCAGTTAATATTTCCAACTAGACAAACATAAGGAAGTTTTACACAAGCATAAGTAAAATGGGCTTCTTTCCACTTCAAATGAAAGGTATGCTGAAACTGATGTCCAGATTTATGTATATGCACACCTTTCCATGCATGTAATCCAAATAAAGCTGCTCCAACTTTCCATGAATCAGGTTGTGATGGATAGCCTTGAATACACAGAGCAGGTGCTGCAAAACCACTTTCTTTCCACAAAAGCTCATTTGATAAGGAGTAAATTATACCAGTGAAATTTCTATAATTAGTAAGATGACTAGAATTAGATTTTTCTACCACATAAGCTAAAAGTCTCCCGTCTGTAATAGATCCAAATTTAGTTTGTCTCAAAGCATATAAATAGGAGCCTCAATATTTTGACCAGTGAATCCAATAAGTAATATCAGTAAACAGATATAACTTGAGGTAAATGAGGCAATAATGCATGTTCTTTTAAAATTAATTTAGTAAAAGTCATTGTAGTTAGTAAATTCATTTCATGGTGACTAGAATTATTTCTTTAACTAACCCACTGTAGTAAGGCAAAATATAAGCAAGGAGGTTCCAGGCCTAAACATATAGGTGGTCCTGTGACTCCAGTGGAATAATTAGAAAGGACTGTCCCCTCTTAATCTGGCTTCAAGGGACCTCGATCATCATATGGTCCCGGGAGCCATGAACTCTCATTCACATAGATAGAAAAAGAGGGTTCAAACCATGAGACTCCTCTTAACAATGGTTAGGAATATAACTCCAATAAGTATAATTTTGTTGTGCACTTATCTGTGTGTTAGTTATGGCTATCATTTCAAGAAACAAGGCTTGAGGAATGACCAGTTGATTGCTCACCATCACAGTTGTTTTTGCTTCCTGGTATAGTTGAGAAATACCTCTCCAAGTTATTGGAGGAGGGGAGTGCCATTTCCTTTGCCCTCTCCAACTGAATCTGGGAATTACTTGTTTTCTCTGTTCTTTCACTGACAAAGAGAACATCATCACAGTCAGATTTCTGTTTCCTCTTCACCTTCACTGTTGAGGGCGCCGTTGGTGAGGGTGTGGCATCATGTCTCAGTTTGATTTGTTTATCTGGGATCCAGAATTCATTGTCTCCTGTGGAGAGAAGAGCATACCCTCTATACCAAAATACTGCTACAGCTGGAAGCCATTCATTTTTCATTATGTCTTTGTAATACACAGGCTAGTTAATAGCTTTGGGTATTGATTTTACCCAAAGTTTATCACAAGGAGCTTTTCTTTCATTATCTTAATTTTAAAAATTTAAAGTAAAATGAGCTGAGTGTATTCTATTATGGGAAGTAGCATTATATTCTATTCCCCCTTTTTGTTTAAAAAGCATATCTTTTAAAGTTATATTTTGTCTTTCAATGATGACTTGGCCAGTGTTATTTCCTGAAATTCCTGTAATATGTTTAACATGATATTCTTTAAAAAATGATTGTAATTTTCTAAAAATATAAGTTGAACCATTATCAGTTTTGATGGACGTTGGGACACCAATGACTGCAAAAGCTTCTAATAAATGTGTAATAACAGCATCTGCTTGTTCAGAGTAATGGTGTGGCCCATGAAAAATGAAAATAATTATCAACTTAATGATGGATATATTTAGATTTACCAAATTATGCATAATGAGTTATATCCATTTGCCATAAGTCATTGGACTTAATTCCCCTAGGATTTGTTCCACTAAGTAATGAGGGCGTAGATAGTAATTGACAAGTGGGACAATAACATAAAATTTCTTTAGCTCCTTTCCATTTTATTTGAAATTTATGTCCTAAGGAAGCTGCATTATTATGATGGAGACTACGTTCTTCTTTGGCTCTTTGAACAGATCCTATTAAAAGGTTAATTTTTTCATTACTTTTACTTAGTAGACCTGGTAAATTGGTATGGCTGCGTATATGAGTTATGTATGAAGGAAAATTTTGATTTCCAATTAATAATTGTAATGAATTAAATAATTGAAATACTCAGATTTATTATTAGATAATGTAGTAGCTTCAATATATCATGTGAACAACATATTTAAAATCTAAAAAAAAATTTAAGGAATTACTAGGAAAATCTAAGAATAAAATAATGGCAAATAATTCAGCCTTTTATACAGTCTGATTAGGAGATTGCTTAATCTTTTATATAGTTCCACACATACAGCTGGCCTTTCTTTGTTTATTACCATCAGTAAAAAAGGTGAAGGCATCATTAATAGGTTGACACATCACAATTTTAGGCAAAATCCAGAAAGTTTGCTTAAGGAACTGTATTTTTTATCTGGGAGGTATTCATTACTAATAACTCCTAAATAGTCAATGTAAGCAATTTTCCAATCTTGTGACATCTTCAAGATGTCAGCAATTTCTTTATTTTTCATAAGACCAACAATTTTATCTGTATCTTTACCTATCATTTGTTTAAGCCTTTGTCTCTCTTTAATAATGATATGAGCTATTTTTTTCAACACAAGGCTGGAGTTTTTTTAACAGCCTTATGCGGCAGAAAACATCATTCAATAAAATTATTACTCTGAGTTAGTAATCCTGTAAAAGAATATTCAGAAGGAAAAACATATAAAATAAAATTTTCATTATTAGTAATTTAATGTAATTGTGTTTCCTGAATATGCTTTTTTTTTTTAAACCATATTAGTTCCTTTTCAGCCTCAGGAGTTAATGTCCTGAGACTGTTTAAGTTGATATCTCCTTCTAATATTGAAAATAGTGAGGGACTAAGTGGGAATTCCTAAAGAAGGATGTACCCAATTAATGTCATCTAATAATTTTTGAAAATTATTTAATGTTTTAAGAGAATTTCTTCAAATCTTCACCTTTTAGGGGATAGTTTGTTGTGTAGTTATTTTGTAACCTAAGTATTTCCATGGATCAGTTCTTTGAATTTTTTCTGGTGCTACATGCAAGGTATAATCATTAAATAATAAGCAAGCAGCTTGGAGAATATTATTAAGAGTATTCTGATCCAAATGAGCAAATAAAATATCATCCATATAGTAATAGTAAATGCCATCTGGAAATTGAGATCCCAATTTTCTTTAAGGTTGTTGTACAGACATTTGACACAAAGTTGGGCTATTTAACTTGCCTTGTGGCAAAGCTTACCACTGAAAGTGCCTTTGGGGCCATTAGTATTAAAGGAATAAATGGAAAATGCAAAGCTATCAGAGTCAGCATCTTTTAATGGGATGTCAAAAAAATATTTTAAATTGATAATAATAATATTATAATTTTTAGGAATTAAAGATGAATTTGGAATTCCAGTTTGTAAAGGACCCGTACGTTCAATTATATCAATTTTTTTCTAAGATCAGTTAACATTCTCCATTTGCCTCATGTCTTTTTTAATACAACAACCAGAAAATTCTAGGGAGAATTAGAAGTTTTAATACGATTTAATTGTAATTGTTTATTAACTCGTGAAGTACCTTAAGTTTTTCTTTAGGCAAGGGCCAGTGCTACACCCAGATAGGTGTGTCTGATTTGCAAGTTAAATGTAAATTAGGCTCTCAGCCATGTCCCTTACTGAAAAGGCTCAGAAAGACCTAGAAACCCAAATGCAGATTTATCATTGCCTTTTCTTGTGATTGGTTCCTTTTTTGATGGGTTAGATTGAACTGGATTAAAACTCATATCAAACATCACATTCTTTACAGTAAAAGGGATATTAGGAATAGTAATCATAGCTCCCCACTGTTGTAATAAATCTCTGCCCCATAGAGTAAGTGCAATAGGAGCCGTATAGGGCTTACTTGTACCTGGCTGGCCATCAGGGTCTTGACAAATTAAAGATTCTACACTCTGCTCTATATTAGACATAGTACCTAACCCTACAAAAGTGGCTTGAACTTTTTGTTTTTTCCAAGAAGATGGCCAATCAAACTTAAAAATTACGAAAATGCCTTCCCCCAGCATCGAGTCCTTCAATTTCAATTTTGTCATGAAATAAAACTTTACATCTAGACCTAGAATCATTTAGAAAAAGTATTCCAAAAAACATGAGTCCCTGTAATTCCAAAACCTACTGTTCTATCAACTGGAGCAGACTTTCCCTTAAAATATGGAAACAGTAACAATTGAGTGAAACATGGCCCAAAATTTAGTGCTACAGGTTGAGACACATAAACCATGACATAAATTTCTCTTTCATAATCAGAATCAATGACTTCACGATGAACAAACAATACTTTTATTGTAGATCTGCTTCTAGGAATAATTAAAACAAAAGAATCTTTAGGAATTTTGCCATAAACACCTGTAGTCAAAGTATAGGGAGTATCTCGGGGTGTAAGAGTTATTTCCTCTATGATGGGTACATCTATGGCAACACTGTCAGGAGTAGCATAAAAGAGATCAGTATCCAGATTTTTAGCTGGGTGTTGCTGTGAAATAACATCAGAGGCTAGGACTCAGTCTTTATAATGTTATCAGTAGCTGGGACAAAAGTCTCCTGCAGAGTGGAAAAGCCATTAGATTTTAAGATGTTTAGGTTTCTAGTGATGGCTAAACTGGGGGTACCGTAGCCTCTGTGGCTACCCGAAAGGTTTTGGCTACAGTACACGATTTGTTCTCCTCTCTCTTTATCAAGGCTGGTGTATTGTTTTTTGACCACTTGGGAGGGAGCACATTGCCATCTTTATCTTTTATAGATCTGCACTCTTTTGTCCAATGCCTGCCCTTTTTCCAATGGTGACACAGACCCAAGGGGAAAGGTGGGTCACAGACTTTTTCTTTCTTGCCCTTATTGCCTTATTTTTCTTTCTTGCCTTTTCTTATGTGGCCACTTTTGCCACAATTATCACATCTTGTATTGTGGCTCTTGAACGCAGTGGCCATATGGGCCCCGATCTGATCTCCTATAAGAACAGCTTGGAAAGCGGAAGTGACAATATTTTTACAAGCTGTATTAAATTTTTCAGTTGAGACATTTTTTCATGCCTAATGGGTGCCAGTACATGCTGGCAATCTTCATTAGCATTTTCAAAAGCCAAAGATAACAATAATGTTATTGTTACTATGATTCAGTATTAGATCCTCAGTTTTGTCTGAGACACAAAGTTTAGTAAGATCTGCCTCTGCACCTGCAGTAGAAGGGGAATTAGGAGGCTGTACCTCAGGTCCAGGTATAGGTTGCCTGATAGCAGTATGAAGTTTAGCAAGGAATTCAGCATATGGCTCAGTAGGACCTTGAATAATTTTTGCAAAATATTTTCCTTCTCCAGGGCCATCAAGTTGGGTCCAGGCTTGGAGACAAATACTTGTTATTTCTAATCAAATATTATCAGGAATTTCAAGCTGTTTATCCTGTTGTCTGAAATCTCCTGTACCTGTTAGCCAAGGATATGGTAAATCAGGGCTATCGTTACTATGAGCAATGGCTTCATTTTTCCACCAAGATTCAAAAAGAAAATATTGAGCAGGTGTAAACACTGTTTCTGCTAATCTTTCCCAGTCCCTGGATACAAGATAATGATCTCCACAATAGAAATGTAAAATCCCTTGAGTATATGGAGCATTTGGACCATAAGACATAACTGCATCCTTGAGAGACTTGAAGAATTTTAAATCAACCTCAGTATATTGTACTTGGACTTCTGCTACCGAGCCCTCTTGAGCCCCATGTTGCACATTGTCTCCTATTCCTACCCTTCATGCTGCTGTGCCAGTAATGGGCATAATTAGACCTAAGCTATTAGAACTCGCAGTTGGTGGGAGTAAAGTAAAAGAGTTACAGGGAACTTCCAATTCATCTAGCAACCTGATGTTTTTAGGGTTGGGAAAAACAGCCATTTTAATGTGGGTGGATTCGTATGTCCAATATTCAACAACTGGAAGTTGATTGGCAGGAGGGAGAGGCTACTGCTGCATTATTGGGAGGTTGTTTTCTCATCTCTGGAGATGGTGGACCTGATATGAGTAGCTTAGGTGCCTCTGCCATGGAGAGAGGAGGAATAAAGGGAAGAGGCTGTGGTGGTGGCAAAAACTTAAAATGGGATAGAGGTGTAATGCCAGAGTGGGAACAGAGGATGGAATTATCATATCTAAAAGAGATTCAGAAGGTATGGAAGGCTTAGTTTTAGTCTTTTCCATCATATAATAATATTCTTTAATAAACTTTTAAGTTGAATCATTTTATCTTGTTAAGAGTGTGTAGAGGAGGATAGAGACAAAACATTAATGTCATTTTTATTGTTCCCTTGTGAAGAGCACTCATCTAAGGAGTCTTCTGTCTTATCAACCATCTCTTTTGCACTATGATTCAGTAGTAGATCCTCAGTTTTGTCTGAGACAGAAAGTTTAGTAAGATCTGCCTCTGCACCTGCAGGAGCAAGGAAGTAGGAGGCTTAAGAACTTTACTTTTTCTAACTACTGTACAAAGTCTGATTATTTTCAAAGTTTAGCAACCCTCTCGATCTTGAAAGTACCAGTTCACTAATCTCAAGATCGAAGAGTAGATGATTCTGCAAAAAATTTGAACAGGTCCTTGGTCCAGCCATGGAATCCTGCTCACAGTGTCAGATGAAGATGTTCTTGGAGCCTCTGATCAGAAATGCAAGAAAAGGAATTGCAGATGAGATAATTGATTTGAAGGGAGATTGAGACTTACTCAGGTCAGGGAGCAGGCCTGACTTTACTGATTATCTTATATACTTTCAAACATTCAGTAAGAATTTAACACAGATACAAAAAAGTGAAGTAAAATTAGGAAGTTACAATTTAGATTACAGTTCAGTGTGAAGGCTGAGGAACACATGTACAATTGATTTTGTTTATAGTAAAAACATATAGGAGACTGACTGTCTGTTCCTGCTGGCCCAAACCGAAACTAGAGATTATAATGTTAATGAAGGAAGAAGACTGAGAACAGAACCCAAGGGTCAAGGACATGTGTTCGATCCTCCAGCTGTGACCCTGGCCTGACTCTCCAGATCTCTTTTTTGAGAGTCTTTTTTCATATTTCTGCATACCTATAGGCAGGTGCAGAAGTTCGATCTTCAAAGAAATCTTTCCCAGAGTCATTCACCTGGAGGAGCACATTGAAGAAAAATGCCATGTCTGAGCATGGGTTGCTTATCTCTAAAGAGGTATTATACTGGGTGAGATGAAGGCAGTGATGTCATAATGGTCATATTATTCAGCATGATGATGAAGACTGTGGCTGTGATATGATAATGTTGATATTAATCATGGTGATTATGAAGCTGTGGCTGTGATGTGATAATGTTGATATTAATCATGGTGATTATGAAGACATGACTTGTGATGTCATGATGATGGTATTATTCAGGGTGATAATGAAGGCCAAGGTGACATAATGGTGGTATTATTCAGGTTGATGATGAACACAGTGATTTCATATTTGTCGTATTCGGCATGGTGATGATGGAAGCAGTGATGTCATACTGTTCTAACTATTTAGAATGATTATGAAGGCAATGATGTCATATTGCTCATATTATTAACGGGGATTATGAAGGCAGTGAAGTCAAAATGGTGGTATTAATCAGGGTGTTGATGAAGGCAGGGGTAGTAATGTCATGATGGTATTATTTATGATGTTGATGAAGGTAGTGGAAGTGATGACATAATAGTTATACTATTCAAAGTGATGATGAAGGCACTGACAGTGATGTCATAATGGTGGTATATTCATGGTGATGATGAAGGCTGTAGCAGTGGTGTCATAATTTTGGCATTTCTCAGGGTAATTATGAAGACATTGATGGCATAATGATGTTTTATAAGGTGGTGATGAAGGCACTGATGTCATAATGGTTGTATTATTTGAAATAATGATGAAGGCAATGATTTAATAATGGTTTTATTCTTCAGAGTTATCATAATGGTCATATTCTTCACAGTTATGATGATGGCAGTGAAATCATAATGGTCATATTAGTGAGAATGATGATGAAGTCTGTGAAGTAATAATGGTTGAATCATTCCAAATGATGATGAATGCAGTGATGTCATAATGATTGAATTATTCAGAGTGATGGGGAAGGCAGTGACAATGGTGTCAGAATGGTGGTATTATTCAAGGTGATAAGGAAGGCAGAAGTAGTGATTTCATAATGGTTGTATTATTCAGGGTGATGATGAAGGCAGTGATGTCATAATGGTCATATTATTTAGAATGATGATGAAGGCAGTGTTGTCATAATAATCATATTATTCAGAGTGATGGAGAAGACAGAGATGTCATAATGGTTGTATTATTCAGGGTGATGATGAAAGCAGTGATTTCATAATTCTGTTAGTATGCAGGGTAATGATTCAGGCATTGGAAGTGATCTCATAATTTTTTATACTTTTCAGGGTGATGATGAAGGCAGTAGCAGTGATGTCCTAATTGTGGTATTATTCATAGTGATGATAAGGCGGTGGTGTTGATGTCATAATGGTGGTATTAATTAGATTGATGATGAAGGCAGTGGTAGTGATGACATAACGGTAGTATTAATGAGAATGTTGGTGAAGGCAATGGTAGTGAAGACATAATGGTGGTATTATTTAGGGTTATGATGAAGGCAGTGTCAGTGATGTCATAATGTTGGAATATTACAGGGTAATTATGAAGGCAGTGATGTCATAATGGTGGAATTTTACTGGGTGATGTTGGTGGCACTAATGTCATAAAGATGGTATTATTCAGGGTGATGAGGAAGGCACTGCCAGTGATGTCATAAGGTGGTGTTATTCATGGTGATGTTGAAGTCTGCAGCTTTGTTGTCATAGTGGTGGTATTAATCAGAGTGATGATGAAAGCAGTGTCAGTTATGATATAAAGTTGGCATTATTCAGGGTGATGTTGACACCAGTGGCAATGATATCATAATGCTGGTATTATTTAGGGTTTTATTGAATGAAGTGGCAGTGATATTATAATGGTCAAATTCAGGGTCCTGGCGAAGGTAGTGATGTCAAAAATGGCTGTATGATTGAGGGTGGTGATAAAGGCAATGGCAGTGATGTCATCTTGATAGTATTTCAAGATGATAATGAATGCAGTGGAAGTGATGATATAATGTTTCTATTATTCACAGTGATGATGAAAGCAGTGATGTTGATGTCATAATGGTAGTATTTTTCAGGGTGATGATGAAGGCAGTGATGTCATAATGGTCATATTATTCAGGATGATGTTGAAGGCAGTGGTGGTGATATCATAATGGTGTTATTAATCATGGTGTTGGCAGTGATAGTGATGCCATAATGGTGGTATTAATCTAGGTATTGATTAAGGATGTGTCAGTGATATCAAAATGATGTTATTTTTCAGGGTGTTTATGAAGGCAGTGATGTCAAAATGGTATTATAAAGGGTGATGATGAAGGGAGCTATGTCATAATGGTCTTATTATTCAGGGTGTTATTGAAGGAAGGGTCATAATAATGTTTGTACTATTCAGGGTGAGGATGAATGAGGTGATGTCATAATGGTTGTTTTATTCAGCATGATGATGAAGGCAGTGTCAGTGATGTCATGATGCTAGTAGTATTCAGGGAGCTGATGAAGGCAGTGGAAGTGATGTCATAAAGATTGCACTATTCAAGTTGATGATGAATGCAGTGGCAGTGATGTCATTATTATGGTATTATTCATGGTGTTGTTGAAGGCAGTGATAGTGAAGTCCCAATGGTAGTATTAATCTGGGTATTGATGAAGGCAGTGAAAGTGATGTCATAATGGTGGTATTATTCATTATCATGTTGAGGGCTATGGTGGTGATCTCATAATGGTGGTATTAATTAGTGAGATTATGAAGGCAGTAGCAGTGATGTCATAATGGTCATATTATTCAGGATGATGATGAATGCAATGATGTCATAATGCTCATATTATTTTAGGTGATGATGAAGGCAGTGATGTCATAAGGTTGTATTATTCAGGGTGATGATGAAGGCAGTGGTAGAGATCTCATAATGGTGGTATATTTTTCAGGGTGATTATGAAGGCAATGGCAGTAATGTCATAATTTTGTTAATCAGGGTGTTGATGAAGCTAGTGGAAGTGATGTATTATACAGGGGGATGATGAAGGAAGTGTTGTCATAATGGTAATGTTATTTCAATAATGATGAAGGGAGTAATGTCATAATGGTTGTATTCTTCAGTGTTATGATGAAGGCAGTGATGTCATAATGGTCACACTATTCAGTGTGATGATGAAGTCAGTAGCAGTAATGTTATAATGTTTGTATTATTCAGGGTGATTATGAAGGCAGTGGCAGAGTTGTCATAATGGTGGTATTTTTCAGGGTGATTATGAAGGTAATGGCAGTAATGTCATAATGTTATTGTTAATCAGGGTGTTGATGAAGTTAGTGGAAATGATGTATTATACAGGGTGATGATGAAGGCTGTGATGTCATAATTGTGGTATTCTTCAGCATGATGATAAAAGCAGTGATGTTATAATGGTCATATTATTGAGAATGATGATGATGACAGTGATGTGTTAATGGTCATATTTTTCAGGGTAATAATGAAGGCAATAGTGTTGATGTTATACTGGTGGTATTTTTGAGGGTGATTATGAGGACAGTGATGTCATAATAGTGGTATTATACTGGGTGATGATGAATGCAGTGATCTTATAATAGTTTTATTTTACAGGGTGATGATGAAGGCAGTGGCAGTATGTCATTATGGTGGCATAAATCAGGGTGATTATCAAGGCAGTGGCAGTACCCGATGATGGTGGTATTATTCAGGGTGATGATGAAAACAGTGGTAGTGTTGTCCTAATGGTGATAGTATTCAGTGTGTTGATGAGGGCAGTGGAAGTGATGTCATAATGGTGGCATTATTCAGGGTGATGATGAAGGCAGTGGCATTGACGTCATATAGAATTATTAATTGGGGTATTGAAGAAGGCAGTGGTAATGATGCCATAATGTTGTTATTTCTTAGGATGATGATGAGGGAAGTGGTAGTGATGTTACTATGGTCAGAATATTCAGGGTGATGATGAAGGAAATGAGAATGATGCCATAATGTTGTGTTATTCAGAGTGAGGATGAAGACAGTGCCAGTTATGTTAGACTGCTACTATTATTGAGGGTGATGATAAAGTTAGTGGAAGTGAAGTCACAATAATTGTATCATTCAGGGTGATGAGGAAGGCAGTGGCAGTGATGTAATAATAGTGGCATTTTCAGGATGATGATGAAGGCAGTGATGTCATAATGGTGATATTATACAGAGTGATGATGAAGGCAGTGGCAATGATATCATAATGGTGGTATCAATCAGGGTGTTGATGAAAGCAGAGGAAGTGATGTCATACTGGTGTTATTATTCAGGGTGGGGATGAATATAAAGAAATTGATCTCATAATGTTGGTAGTATTCAGGGTGATTATTAAGGTGATGGTAGAAATGTCATAATGGTGGTATTCTTCCCGGTGATTATGAAGGTAGTGATATTATAATGGTGGTATTATATAAGGTGATGATGAACGCAGTGATGTCATAATAATTGTAATATTCAGGGTGATTATGAAGGAACTAATGTCATAACGGTGGTATTATTTACAAGGATGATGAATGCAGTGATGTAATAATGGTCGTATTCTTGGAGGTAATGATAAAGGCAGTGATGTAATAAGGGTCGTTTTATTTATAATGATGATGATGGCAGTGATGTAAAAATGGTTGTATTATTGAGAGTAATGATGGAGGCAGCGGCAGTGATGTTATAATACTAGTGTTATTAGAGTGATCATGAATACTGTGGATGTGATTTTATAATGGTTGTATTATTTAGGCTTATGTTGAATGCATGGCGTTGATGTCATAATGGTGGTATTTTTCGGGGTGATGATGAAGGCAGTGATGTCATAACAGTTTTATTATTCAGGATGATGAAGATGACAGTTGCAGTGACATCATAATAGTGGTATTAATCAGGGTCATTATGAAAGCAGTGGCAGTGATGTCATAATGTTGGTATTATTCAAAGTATTGATGAAGGTAGAGGCAGTTTTGTCATAATGGTAGTATTACTTTTGTTGAGTAATGAAGGTAGTGATGGCATAATGGTCATATTATTTAGAATATTGATTAATACAGTGATGTCAAATGCTTGTATTATTTATGGTGATGATGAAGGCAGTGATGCCAAAATGGTCATATTATTCAGTGTGATAATGAAGGCAGTGGTACTGATCTTGTATTATTCAGAGTGATGATGAAACCATTGGCAGTGGTGTCATAATGGTTGTATTGTTCAGAGATATGATGAAGGCAGTGGCAGTGATGTCATAATGTTGGTTTTAATCAGGGTGATGTTGAGGATAGTGGAAGTGATGTCATAATGGTTGTATTATTCTGGGAGATGATGAATGCAGTGGTGTTTATGTCAAAATGGTGGTATGTTTCAGGGTGTTTATGAAGGCAGTGATGTCATCAAGGTGGTATTATTCTGGGTGATCATGAAGGCAGTAGAAAAATTCGTCAAATTTGTCTAATTGGTCGGATTTTTCAGGGTAATGATGAATGCAGTGGAGATGAAGTCATAATGGGGGTATTATACTGGGTGATGATGAAGGCAGTGATGTCATAATTTTGGTATTATTCAGGGTGATGATGAAGGCAGTGTCAGTGATGTTATAATGATGGCATTCATGATGGTGTTAAAGGCAGTGGGGGTGATGTCATAATGGTCCTATTATTCAGAATTTTGTTGAATGCAGTGGCAGTGATATCATAATCATTTTATTATTTAATGTGATGATTAAGGTATTGATGTTAGTATTGATTATTAGTCAGGGTGATGAAGAAGGCAGTGATATCATAATGGTCATATTTTTTAGAATGATGATTAAAGCAGCCATGTCATAATGGTTGTATTTTTCAGGGTGATGATGAAGACAGTGACAATGAGTTCATGATGGTTGTACAATTCAGGGTGATATGGAAGGCAGTGGTGGTAATGTCATAATGGTGTTAGTAATCATGGTGTTGATGAAGGTAGTGGAAGTGATGTCATAATGGTGGTATTATTTATGGTGTTAATGAAGGCAGTAGAAGTGACGTGGCATTATTCTGGGTGATTATGAAGGCAGTAGCAGTAATTTCATGATTGTGGTATTTTTCAATGTGATTATGAAGACAGTAATATTATAATGGTGGTATTGCACAAGGAGATGATGAAGGCAATGATGCCATTATGGTCCTATTATTTAGAATGATGATGAAGGCAGTGATGTCATAATGGTCATATTATTTAGAGTGATGAAGAAGGCAGTGGCATTGATATCATACTGGTGGAATTTTAGAGGTTGTTTATGAAGGCAGTGATGTCCTAATGGTGCTTATACTGGGTGATGATGAATGCAGTAATGTCATAATCATTTCATTATTCAGGGTGATAATGAAGGCAGTGAAAGTGATGGAATAATGGTGGTATTATCCATGGTAATGTTGAAGGCAATAGTGGTGATGTCATAATGGTGGTATTAATCAGGGAGATTATGAAAGCATTAGCACTGATGTCATAATGGTTGTATAAGTCAGGATGATAATGAATGGAGTGGCGAGACATCATAATGGTAGTTTTAATCAAGATGTTGATGAAAGCAGTGATAGTGAAGTCATTAAACTGGTATTACTTAGAGTGATGATGAAGGCGGTGGCAGCAATGTAATAATTGTTGTATTATTCAGGGTGATGATGAAGGCAATGGCATTGATCTCATAATGGTAGTATTAAACAGGTGATGATGAAGCCAGTGGCAGTGATGTCATAATGATGGTATTATTCAGGGTATTGATGAAGGTAGTGTAAGTGATGTCATAATGGTTGTTTTATTTAGGGTGATTATCAAGGCACAGCAGTGATGTTATAGTGGAGATATTATTCAGGATGGTGATGAAAGTAGTGACAGTGATGTCATAATGGTGGTATTTTTTAGGGTGATGGAAGTGATGGAAATGATGTCATGAAGGTTATATTGTAAAGGATGATGATGAATGCAATAATGCAATAATGCTCATATTATGCTAGGTGATGATGAAGACAGTGATGTCATAGTGGTCATATTATTCGGAATGATTATGAGTGCAGTTATGTCATAAGGGTCATCTCATTCAAGATGATTATGAAAGCAGTGTTGTCATAATGATCGTATTACTTAGAATGATGATGAAGGTCGTGATGTCATATTGGTTGTATTATTCAGGGCAATGATGAAGGCAATGATGTCCTAATGATTGTATTATTCAGGGTGATGATGAAGGCAGTGATAGTGATGTCATAATGGTGGTATTATTCAGGGTGTTCATGAAGGCATTGATGTCATAAAGTTCAAATTATTTAGAATGATGATCAAGGCAGTGATGTTATAATGGTCATATTCTTAAGGTGATAATGAGGTTAATGATGTCATAATGGTCATAATATTTAGAATGACTGTGAAGGCAGTGACATCATAAGGTTATATTGTTCAGGGTGATAATGAGGGCAGTGACATTGATGTTATAATGCTTGTATTATTCAGGGTGATGATCTAGGCGTTGGAAATGATGTTATATTGGTTGTATTATTATTATTTTTTTGAGACAGAGCCTCAAGCTGTCCCCCCTGGGTATAGTGCTGTGGCATTACAGCTCACAGCAGCCTCCAACTCCTGGGCTCAAGCGAGTCTGCTGCCTCCACCTCCCAAGTAGCTGGGACCACAGGCGCCCACCACAGCGTCCAGCTATTTTATGGTCGCAGCTGTCATTGTTGTTTGGTGGGTCTGGGCTGGATTCGAACCTGTCACCTTAGGTGTACATGGCTGGCGCCTTAGCCAGTTGAGCTATAGGCACCGAGCCATTGGTTGTATTATTCAGGGTGATGATGAACACAGTGGCAGTAATGTCATAATGGTGGTATTATTCAGGATGATGATGAAGGCATTGATGATATAATGACGTTGATATATTTGGTGATGATGAAGGCAGTGATATAATAATTGTCATATTATTCAGTGTGATGATGAGGGCAGTGGCAGTGATGTGATAATGATGGCATTTTTTCAGGGTAATTATGAAAGCAGTGATGTGATAATGGTGGTATTATACAGTGTGTGCTTTGTACATACAGCTGCCCTGGGATGTTCTTGAACAAGAAATTGAGCCCAGTAATCAGACATTGAGTTGACAGTGATCAAAACAGCATGGTACTGGCAGAAAAACAGAGTGATGGATTTATGGAACAGAATAGAGAACCAAGTGACTAGATTAGCTGTTTATTGTCATGTGATCTTTGATAAGCCTATCAAAAATATTCACAGAGGGGAAAGACTAACAAATTTTGCTGGGTTAACTGGTTGATGAGTTGTAGAAGACTGAATGTTGACTACCACCTTTCACCTTTAACAAAAATTGATTCTCACTGGATAAAAGATTTCAACTTAAGACATGAAACTAAAAAAATACTAGAAGAGAGTGCAGGGAAAACATTTGAAGGAATTGGCCTGGGATAATATTTTAGGAGAAGGACTCCCTGGGCAATTGAACCAACACCAAAATCCATTAACTGGGATATGAACAAACTAAGAAGCTTTTGCACAGCCAAGAGCACAGTAAGTAAAGAAAAGAGACAACCTTCTGAATGGGAGAAGATTTTTGCACATTATGCTTTTGCCAAAGACCTGACAACAAGAATCTACAGAGAACTCAAACTAATCAATAAGAAAAAAAATAGGGCAGTGCCTGTGCGTCAAAGGAGTGGCGCTGGCCCCATATGCCAGAGGTGGTGTGTTCAAACCCAGCCCCAGCCAAAAACTACAAAATAAAATAAATTAATAAAAAAAATTTAAAAAAAGAAAAAAAAATAACTCCATTAGTATGTGGGCAAGAGACTTGAACAGAAATTTCTTGGATGAAGACAGATGCATGGCCTAAAACGCATGGAAAAATGCTAATCCTCCTTAATCATCACAGATATGCAAACCAAAAGAAGTTTGAATAATCATATAACTTCAGTAAGATTAGACCACATCACAAAATCCCAAAACTACAAATGTTATTGTGGCTTGGAGTGAAGGGGACACTTCTATACTTCTGGTAGGAATGCAGCTAATATGACCTTATTGGAAAGATGTTTGGAGAACTCTCATGGATCTACAAGTAGTCCTACAATTCAATCTTGTAATCCTGTCCTAGGTATACATGCAGATGATCAAAAATTATTTTTCAACAAAGACATTTGCACCAGAATGTTTATTTAACCCTAATTCATAATATCCAAGACATAGAAACAACTCATGCTGAACATTCCATGAATGGATTTACAAATTGTAGTGTATGTACACCTTGGAATATTATGCAGCCATAAAAACATGGAGACTTCACATCTTTTATGTTTACTTGGATGGATTTGGAACATGTTCTTCTTAGTTAAATATCACCAGAATGGAAAAAAAAAAGTATCCACTGTACTCAATACTACTGTGAAATCAATATATAACTACATACACACTCTACAAATGGAA
This sequence comes from Galago senegalensis, assembly GCA_963575145.1. Classification (NCBI taxonomy): domain Eukaryota; kingdom Metazoa; phylum Chordata; class Mammalia; order Primates; family Galagidae; genus Galago; species Galago senegalensis. Next base: position 28,804 of record CAUYTI010013449.1, read on the forward strand.
AAACATAAATATACTCAAAAAAGTGGAAGGGAAAATAAGAGATAGAGGAGGAAAGGATGGATATGGGAGAAGGGAGGGTATTTGGGGGACCTCACCTAATATGCATGATGCAATGGTACATTCCAAAACTATTAAGAAATGAGTATAATTGTGATGGATGTTACTAAATTCAATGTAAACATTTCATATTGTATGTATACTGATGAACCATAAATGCATCAATGTACAAAGTTATGATTTAATAAAAAATAATTAATTAAAATTAATTAAAACTTAAAAAAACAAAACAAATAAACAAAAAAACCTGGTAACCCAGAGCAATAGCCATTGTGATGTCATCCATAGTGACCATGTAGTGACTTTATCCCGGAATGTTGTGGGATACAGGCTTCTGGTGAAAGATACTCACTAGTATTTTCTGCTCACTTCATCTTGTGTCTTGTAAGTATTTGAGGCACGACATTTCTTAGCCCTCCATCCAAAAAAAGAGAAGTGATCTCCCATTTGTGCCATATTGATTACATTAATGACTGAGATTCCAGTCACCCAGCTGACATCAAAGTTGAGATTTTGTACAGCAGTGAGACTCAAGCTACATTCCAGATGGTAAAACTACATAGAGATACTTAAGTAGGATGCTCCTTGTTCCTGTTTTTTTGTTTGTTTCTGAGCCAGAAATTTCACTTTGTCACTTTTGGTAGAGTGCTCTGACATCACAGCTCTCAGAAACCTCCATCTCCTGGGCTGAGAAGATTCTTTCATTCACCTCAGATTCCCCAGTATCTTGAAGTATAGGTGCCCATCTCACAGCAGAGGTATTTATTGTTACACATTGCCTGGGACCATTTTCAAACTCATGACCCTCGTGCTCATCCCCCACTTCAGACATAGAACATGGAATTTTTTTTTTAAACTATGTTTTGTGACCAAGAGTGTTTCTTCATGCCTCTCATCTTGGCAATTTGGAAGTTGTATTTTCTGAGATTCTGAATTGGAGACAAGACTCAGAACTATTGAGATACCCACCTCTGAAGAAGAAAAAATGGCCTGATGTTATGCAGGCTCCTGATATACCAGCTGAGGGAAATGATCAGTTTGATGAGAACACTTGAAGTTTACTGTGAACTATGATACCCGGGGATACTCTAACAAAGGCAACAAAACAAGACACTGTCTCAATAAATGTGGAGAAAGCAATTTGTATATAATCCTCTTTTACTTTTTTTTTTTAAATAAAATAGACTAACTTTATTTGCCACACTCAGTAAAGGTCTGTGGCCTCTACATATTACAACAACATTCAACTCCTGGGCATAGGCAATTTTCTTTTCTCAGCCTTCTGAATAGCTGGGATTACAGGTGTCTGCCAACAAGGCAGGCTAATATTTTTAATTTTGACCACAAATCTGGTGTTGAAAATTTTACTCTTGGTTATACTTCCACTGGAGAAATTATTCTCTCACAGAAAAATTTATTTCCTACAACCCTTATAATTCAAAATTTCAGATTTTATATAACTCTGACCCTTTAGTATCTTAGATTTTTGTAGTAACTATAAATTGCCCACACAGTGAATTCTTGACTCAAGTCAGTTTTTTTTTTTTTTATGTACACAAAAATGTCCAGATTATACACTTCACCTTTTCTGTTTCACTTTTAAATGTGGGCCAATATTCATATTCCCCAATCAGTCCAAGAACAGGGACCAGACATCTCTGGATGGGGTCTACCCATCAGATCAACTGGCAGTCTCCTAAGGAACCAAACAGAAATGAACTTCTCTTGATTCATTGTTTTCTCTTCCTTTATTTAGTCCTTTATTCCATCTGCCTACTGACATTTCTTCATATGTTTGCTCCTGGAAACTTTACTTAACAAGAATACTTTCTTCCTTCTTTCCTTCCTTCCTTCCCTCCTGCCCTCTCTTCTTTCTTTCTTTCTTTCTTTCTTTCTTTCTTTCTTTCTTTCTTTCTTTCTTTCTTTCTTTCTTTCTTTCTTTCTTTCTTGTTCATGATACCAGCTCTTTAAGTTAATAATAATGTGCCAGGGGGATATCTTATATGGGTTGAGCCCTGCTGGGGTTCTGAAACTGCTATATAAATGTCAGAATGTCTTGGCATGTTTGGAAAATTCTGTTTTGTAATTTCATGAAGAAAAGCCTCTGTGCTTTGTTAAGCACTTCAGAACATTTAGGGACTTTTATAAGACTAATATTAGATTTCTAGGAATTATCCCAGAGTTCTCTGAGAGAATCATCCATTTTTACTCACCATTTTGCTTTCTCTTTGAGCACTTGGGAGTATTCAAAAACTTTGTCTTCAATGTCAGAAATCCTTTCTTCTCCTAGCTTCATTATCTTATTAAGGGATTCTACTCTATTACTCAGATCTTTGGGGTTGTAAATTCTTGTCTCAATAAGTCACAATCTTTGGTGATATTGTCTTTAAATTTATTGAATTCCTGAAAGAACTTTTACAATGCTCCTTAAATTTCTAATACCAACTTTGCCTCTATTCTATTAATTTTATTTGCAATAAAAATTGTGAATTCAATTTCTGACATCTCAGCCATCTATTTTTGTATGGCATCTTCAGTTGCATCTAACATATCATTCCTTGGAGTGGTTGGTTGATCTACTCTGATTATACATGTTACTGGAGTTTCCCCCAAATTCCACATCATGCTTAGTTTACTCCATTTGGCTAAATGGGCACATAAAAATGAGGTAGGTTGAGGATTCCAGGAGTAATGATTAACTTATCCCTTAGTGAAAAACTGTGACTGGTGTCTGTACTCTTTTCCTTAGAGCTTTGCCAAAGACCCATACAGTGATATGGCCTGAGAAACTGGTGGCTTGCTTGGTGTGGTGGTGCTAAGTGACTCTGTCTTTTTTTCAGCTGTTCTCTGTACTACTCTAATGAATTAGTTCCTCTGGATTGAAGTTTCAGCTGTGGAAAAATACCAGGAATTAACTCACTCCACCTTTCACAGGCTATAATTGTAAAACTAATATCAAAACTTCTCACAACCATATGCCTAGGGTATCACTTTGGATAGTTCTTGGATGATTGGCTCAGTTCAGGATGTTCAAATAAATTGTCCCAGTCAGCACTTCTCTCAGCTAGTTAAAATGGCCTTTGGCAACTAGATAGCAAGTGTCTGCTGGCAGCTCAAGTGTGACTCACTCTGGTGCTCTAACAGATCAGAAGGACCCAACCCCAAAATCAATTATTATGGGAAGGTTGATGCCTCCTTCTACACCTTGCACCTCTGTCACACCCAATCAATGGTAATTCCACAGGTCTGTGACATAGTTCCATCCAATGATCAGAAGCTCTATAGGTTGCTGCCTTCCTGAGTCACAGGGAGATCTATGTCTACTGAGGCAGGCCACCATTTTCTGCCAGTATCCAACAGGGGGAGGTAAGGTCTTGAAACCTCAGATGCTTAGTAGATGCTGGCAACATTCACTCAGTTACATCCCTGCCCCTTATTGATGTTGCTGACAGAACAGTATAGATAAATTTTTCAGAATTTGCAGATCAGACCCAGGCTAAGCTGAAGTTTGTGTTGGGGGGCGGTGAGGTTCGAGCTCATACAGAGCTGTTAGTTCCAGCCTCTGTCTGTCTGCCTTTGTCTCAGCTATTATTCCCTGAAGGCCAGGTACATCTTAGGGTTAGTAAAGTAGTCCTGTAACTCAGCCCTTCCCTGGAAGTCTGCAGGCTTTTCATGCACATTCTAGTCCCCATACAGTGTCCAGGCCTCTATTCTTTATTCATGGGTCCTGTGCTTCACTGCCAGATCTGTTCTTCCAGTGGCTGCCAATGAAGAAGATGCCTGGCTTCCTCTGGTTTTCCTGAGAATCCCATGGATCGTGAATTCTATTGTTCCTGCTGCTGCAGCAGCTGTTGGGCACCTCGGGGCATTGCTGCTCCTTTATGTTTCCCTCTCATTTGACCACACTATGCTTACTCCTGTGCACAGAATCATCACTGACCAGCAGTAGTCCTTATCCTCTCCATACTTCTGAAGAAAATGCCCGCAAATGTGGCTTCCAGATCTGAGTTTGAAACTGGAGGAATTTCTGGGAATTCAGAATTGTAGGTAGAGAATATATACAGTTTTATAGAGTTTTATGCCTAATAGGAGAGAGCCATGGCACCCTAGTGGGTGTGAACATCCAATTTTTAGAGAGGTTCTCCTGTAGGATAGAAAGAAAAGACATTTGAACTCTGCTAGCTTGTTTGTATGGAGTATATTGCAATGACTTCTCCTGGTGGAGGAAACTACTTGGCAATGGATTTTATACCTTTTCTTTGAATCCTAGGGGTTCCACCTCATCTCAGCAGGGTAGATGTGCATTCTTCACCCTTCTGTCTAGGCTTATTCACATACTGTCTCTTTACTTGCCAATATCCTGTCTTTTAACCCTTCTTCCTGACATGTGCTTCTGTGGAAAGCTGACTCCAGTACACCATCTTGCTTTTTCCCCCTGTTTTTTTTTTTCTTTCTGTAGAATAGACTTGTTTTGAAGGGTAGCTGTCTCACTGAAGGTTCCCTCTCAAACTCTGGTAAGGTACTGTGTTCAGTAGTGCAGTCTATACCTGCAGTTCTTTACACTAATATGAGAAATATCTGCCTATCTTGAAATTTTAATGAATCTTGAATTCTGTGCTAGGTGTGTATAATCATTTGCTTCTTGTCAACGATATATGTTGTAGAGGTATGTTGGATCATACATGTAATACACAGTAACTAATGAAACCTTATAAAAATAAAAGAGATACATGAATAATTGTGGTATCTAATACCATGGATAGGTAAAAGAGTCCTGAAATACTCCCTATGTGTCACTGAACCCTGAAGATTGGACAATCTTCAAATTCCCCAATCGGCTCATTTGTGAAGTAGAGCTCAATGTCTTATCCCACATATGACTACAATACTTTGATGCTATGGGCAGGCAAATTGGGCAAAGCACCTGAGCTCCCATGTTAGAGACTAGGCTGATGAACAGAAAGACAACCTCACCCCCGATCTCCTACTGGGTTTCTACTCAAATAGTAAGGGTAGTCAAGTGTTGTATCTCCTAGCTAGATTTCCAGCTACTTCATAGGCTGAGGCAAGAGTATAACTCGAAGTGAAGTGTTGAATGTCATTGTGTGCAAGACTAAGGTCATGGACAATCTCACCTGGGCAAAAGAGTGAGACTAGATCTCATGAAAAAGAAACAAGGAAGGAAGGAAGGAAGGAAGGAAGGAAGGAAGGAAGGAAGGAAGGAAGGAAAGAAAGAGAGAGAGAGAGAGAGAGAGAGAGAGAGAGAAAGAAAGAAAAAAGAAAGAAAGAAAGAAAGAAAGAAAGAAAGAAAGAAAGAAAGAAAGAAAGATTACTAGGTACACTTTCAACAGAGATATTATGATATTATGAAGAAAGGTCAGTAGGCAGATGGAATACAGGACTACATAAAAGAGGAGATTTACTGTGGTCCCTGAGGTGAGAAGGGAACAAGGAATCAGGATAAGTTCATTTGCAGTTGGTTTCATAGAAGACTGCCAGGTGATCTGATGGGTAGTGGCCATCCAGTTTTCTAATCCCTGGCCTTGATATGATTGTGGAAGGGTATATTGGCTAAGATTTAAAAGTGTAACAGAAGGGGGGAGAGTATAATCTGTATATTTCGAGGTCCATAAAAATACTTGACTTGAGTCAAGTATTCCTTGTGTGAATCTAAGAATCTATGATACCAAAGGATCAGAGTTGTGTAAAATCTGAAGCTTTGACTAATAGATGTTGTAGACATAAATTTCCTATGGGATAATAATGTCACCAGTTTACCTGTAATCTAGGGAAATTTTTTCAACACTAGACCCATTGTAAAAAGTAAAATTAATTGCTAGTCACAGTTGCCTGCACCTGTAGTCTAAGCTAGTCAGGAGTCTGAGAGAGGAAAGCCCAAATTTTGGAGATTTCTTTGATCTGTTCATGCCACAGAACTGCAATGAGTTTGATAAAGAAATCAATTCTCTGTCTGTATTTAAAAAAGACAAAATGAAAAGTAACTCCAATACATTCCATTTACTGTATTTGTTTATGGAGACAGTGTCTTTTGTTTTGCCTTATGTAGAGTACACTGGTCTCAAGGCTCATACAAAATTTCAAGTGTTCTTATCTCGTGAATGTATTTCCTCAGATGGCAAGACAGGAGCCTGCATAACATCCATCTGTTTTATATTTTTCAGAGATTAGTATGTCACTTGTGCTGAGGCTGGTCTACAATTCAGATGCTCAGGGCCTCCTCAATTTCCAAGATGAGAGGCATGAAAACCACCCCTGGCCACAAAACATAGTTTAAAATATATCCCATGTTTGATGCTGATGTGTTTCCTCAAAATGGGGGTGGTGAGTTGGAAAATATTCCCAGCCAATCTTCAACAAAATATACCTGGGCATTGAGGTGGGCACCTGTATTTCAAGCTAATGTGGAGGCTGAGGAATAACATTACTTGATCCCAAAAGATGGTGGTTTCTGTGATCTTTGATGCACAGCAGTCTACTGAGAGATAGAAGGTGAATCTCTGTCTCCAAATATATATATATATATATATATATATATATATATATATATATATATACGAAAATATCGATGCAGTTGTTCCAGCTGTA
>CAUYTI010013450.1:0-15097 GCA_963575145.1 Galago senegalensis
TTCTGTTTCTAAAAGGCTGTTGCTATACATAATCTTTCTTTTTTCAAGCTGCTTTGTTTTTTCATTATGATTTATATAGTTGACCTTTGAGCACAGGGGTTGGGGTGCTGACACCTTGTATAGGTGAAAATCTGCATGTAACACGTGACTTCTCAAAATCCCAACTCCTAACAGCCTATTCTTTCTTGATCTGAAGCCTCACCAATAACATAAATAGTTGAGTAACATGTATGTATTTTGTGTGTTTCATTCTGTGTTCTTATAACACAGCAAGCTAGAAAGAAGTTCAAAGTTGGATTATACAAGGGGAACTGTAATTCTTCCTTCAGTCCTTGAATTATTCTAAACATACTTTTTCTATGGCCTCATTCAGATTAGTCTATCTGTTCACATGCTGTTTACTATTATGCCATCTGTCTATGAGCACGGTGTCATTTTGCAGACTATCTTTCATACTGATTCTATTCTGTAGCTCTTACTGTTTTTTTTTTTTTTTTTTGGGACAGAGCCTGAAGCTGTCCCCCTGGGTAGTGCCGTGGCATCTCAGCTCACAGCAACCTCCAACTCCTGGGCTCAAGTAAGTCTCCTGCCTCAGCCTCCGAAGTAGCTGGGACCACAGGCACCCGCCACAAAGCCTGGCCATTTTTTGGTTGCAGCCATTGTTGTTTGGCGGATCCGGGCTGGGGATTCGAACCCGCCACCTTAAGTGTATGTGGCTGGCGCCTTAGCCGCTTGAGCCACAGGCGCCGAGCCTGCCTTTTTCTTTTGTAGCACTCTTTAGGTTAAAGTTGAATCACAAAGTTGGCTGTGGTTCACTTGGAGCAAGGGCCAGACAAGGGCGTGGACACTGGAAGAGCAGTTCACAGGGTCCTCTCCGGAGACCACCTCGCACATTTGGGATAAAATTTGAAGTCGACAATGATATTTTCCTGATATTTGGAGGGATATTAAGCCACTCTTTATGAATTTCACTATCAATGCTGTGAAGAGTGTAGTAAACATAATTTTCACAACTTCCTGGTGAACTGCTTTACCTTGCCAGCTGCAGTTAAGCTTTTCTCTTGGTAGCTGGTATCCTGCAGTTATTAATGCTGTATCTAGAGGCAAATTTTGAAAATATTTTCTAAATACAATATACTATGCTTCCTGAATGAGTGGACTTGTGTATTTTCACATTTCCGAAAGAATTTTGTGTTTTCTAATTAAATATTGGCTCTTCTCCATCTTATCCAACATATCCTTCTGAGTTTCTGAAGGAAACTCAGTGTATCTAACTTAGTGTATCTAACTGCCTCTTTCTAAATTCCCTATTGCTTTACTTCTCTCATATCTTCCACCTCCCTGTCTCTATGTGCTGTATTCTGTGCATTTTCTTCATATGCCAGTTCACAATGTCAAAAATATTATATACCTTAAAAATCTACTTTTAAAGTATTTTCAAGTTTATTATTTTCAACATTTTTTTTTTATTTCTTAAAGTTCAGTTTGACCCTTACTTAAATCTTCCTAATTATTCTTGGTAGTCTCTTGCTGTCCGCTAATTTTTTTTCAATATTGTCCCTCATTTTACTAAACTTCTCATATGTAGTTGCCTTCATCCTGTATCTACTAATTCCAGTATCTGCTGCAGTCTTTGGAATGTTTGTACCTGTTGCATATCACTTTGGTTGACCATCATTGATGGTTATTTACCTCCTGATTTGCTTGGGAGGTTTTGTTTATGAGCATGCATATGTGAAATTTCTTCAGGCATAAAATAGAATTGCTTTTCTTGAGATGGCATTTGCTTCTGCCTCTGCTGAGAACCAGCTGCTACTTATTTGGGACTGTGTTTAGTGCCTTAGTGATGCTCTCAAGGTCACCTTTCCCATGTGGTGGAAATCCCAAGGATTGGCAGCCTTGTGTTCTGCTCACTTGATGGTGCCTATACTTTCATACTGCTGGATCTAAATTAGTGGAAGCATATGTGTTCTCTTAGTAATCCAGTTGTTCCTGTCTGATTGCCCTGTCAGCTGCAACTCTTGACTTTGCGTACTTTTTTTGGAAAGAAGTTTGGGAAATTCTTTAAAAATTTCCCCTATATATGCAACCCCAAAAGACATGTGCTAAAAAGCATGTTTACATGATCTAGTTGTTTTGAATTAGGAACAGAAAGGGTCCTCAGATGATTTATTCTCAATTTGTTATTTGTAACCTGTGTTGTGTGTATTAAATTTATGTCTTAGAAAGTCAACCTAAGAAAGAAATGGCAATTTTATAGATAGAAAAATCACACATGCTGCATTTACCTGGGGCTTATCAGTCAGTACTACATTGCCAAAACAAGCAAATTATCATTCAATAGAGTAAAATGATTTCAGCGAAATACTGAAGCAAATGCTTACTGGAAAAATGAGTTTTCATTTCTTTTTTTTTTTTTTTTTGAGACAGAGCCTCAAGCTGTCCCCCTGGGTAGAGTGCTCTGGCATCACAGCTCACAGCAACCTCCAACTCCTGGGCTAAAGTGAGTCTCCTGCCTCTGCCTCCCAAGTAGCTGGGACCACAGGCGCCCACCACAACGCTCAGCTATTTTTTGGTTGCAGCTGTCATTGTTGTTTGGCGGCCCGGGTTGGATTAGAACCTGCCACCTTAGGTGTAAGTGGCTGGTGCCTTAGCCACTTGAGCCACAGGTGCCAACCCTGTTTTTATTTCTTAAACTTGAAGATAGTGTACTAGAAATAGTCTAAATTCATACACATATGTATAGACCACTGTGCTTCAGAATATGAAGTTCCCTGTGAATTGGAAGTCAAGGTAAAATAATGTAATTTTTTCAATCAAAGAAGACCTACCCTTGAAAATTTCCCAGTAATGTCTTTTTCTATTTGAGGAGACACAATATTAGGTGCCCTGGAGCAGATTATTTTTTATCTTAAAAAAAATCTTCTGAATATCTTTTAAGGCATTTATCTGAGATGTAACAAAGCATTTTCAGACTTGAGATAACACACCTGATGGAGTATACTACTCTTTGTCTATTCAGTGCTTTATGTTTTGGGAACTGTACTATGATTTATGGAAACTGCCCTTTCTGTTCTATGTGGATCTAACAGGAATTTTCATGTTTTCCAATGTCTCTACATAACATGTATATGATTAAACACCTGACCCCAAACAGGCTGGTGATAATTTCCTGATGTCTAAAATGGTGGACAGAAAATTTTGGACTTAATACCAAGGTCAGTTTCTTGGGTAGTTCACATTTTAAGATATAAAATTCAGAAGTTGTCAATGGTCATGTTTCCAGCTATTTAAGGAAAATTTTCAATCACATTGGAGATAAAAAAGATAGGGAAGAGAAAAAATGATTCAGTAAAGATAATGTCTGAATTTCAGGTATTTCAGATTCAGTTTTTCTCTGAGATTAGGCTCATTTGTGTATTTGCTTCTTTAACAAATTGTTATAATTCAATAATTGATTCATTTTATAATTAAGTGAAATGCATTTGGTTTTCTGTTACTTGTACCCCACAGACTCTTAACCAATAACTCTACCTTACCCATATACTTCTTGGTATATGGGATTTACTGTCCCTGGAGATGGACGGGTAAGTCTGCAGAATTGAAACAGAGCCTACAGAGAGGAAAGAGATTGAAGTTATCACCTCCCCTGCCACCAGGTGCAACATTATGGAAACATCTCTGTGGGGTTGATGTGGATATGGGTAACGTAGGCTTACCAGTAAGGCTGGACAAAATACATGGCAGGCCTAACACTGCGGATATTTCTTTGTAAAAATGACTCTCTGTGCCTATTCGGAGCCTGTATTTATTGAGTAAGTGGGTCCACTAATGTATCATTGGGAACTGAAGCTCAGGGTGACACAATTGAATCATACGTAATATAACCCTGAGGAGAGAGTTCTCCTGATTCTCCTCTTTACACCTTGGAAAGCCACCACTGGCACATGCTGACAGGTGTGCCCAAGCAGCAGCACAGCATCAGACCACAAGGGGCCCTCTGCTTCCAATAGCCGTGAAGCAGCAACAGTAGCAAAGAAGAGAAGAGGACCAAGCATGAGGACCAGGGCTGCTTGGATAAGGTGGATTGTTTTTCTCCGTGCAGTGATTGTAACTGGAAGCAATGACGCCTTAAACCAGGAACCTCTCCAAGGGTACATGGACCTAGAGTCAAAAAGGATAGTCTATTTAGGAGGGACCTTCTCTCTCACTGTTGTGATGGGGACTCAAGTCATTGGAATTGATATTCAAAAGTGATGACATGGGTTACAAATGTTAAAACTAGAGAGTACAGTTTGGCACAGTATATGGTCACTACTTTATAGACTAAACAAAAATTTACATAGAAAAAAAGACTAGCAGAAATCCATCAGTATATTATAGTATTATATTTGTGTGCACTTTCTTCTTCCATCTACTTTTCTATTTAAAAATTGTTCTATAATCAATATGCATGATTTAAAATGAGAAAAATCTTAATTTTTGGAGTGCAGCATACAATTTAAAAATGAGTACTTTAATGAGTAAATTATAGTTTTCTAAGAAGAAGTTAATCCTAAAACATTGATGACAGTCACACCTGTGCATTATGCATATCACAAAGGAAGCATTCTGAATGTAAAATAGGGTATCATAGGAGAATTTGGATTGTATGATTACTTGTCAAATTCTGCATCATATATATATCTTATTCCACAACCAAAGCAGCATGCACATTTTTAATCAATCTCCTCAGAGAGCTTAGTACTGAGTCCCAAGCAAAATTTGATCATTTTTAAATAAACAAATTTTTAAAGTAAAGGTTTTACTGTGTTTTATGGAGATGTTACTATATCAAAATGTCTTCCGTGGAGTCTGATCAAGTGCTATTCTCTGCTGGACAATATTAGTTGACAAATTTTGCTAATAGCACATTTAAAGGGAATAGTTTAGTTGCAGAGCTGTTAACAGCTGAGACGCAAGCATACCATTAGATTATTTAATTTGAATATGGATTCAAATTATCCTACTTGTCATATTTAAGTATAGCATTGAGCCTTATGTCATTAAAGACTCTTTTGATTTAAGTTGACAATAAAGCAAATCTATGTGTTTAAGTAATAAAGGATTAATCTATGTAAATGAAAAATCTGGAGATATATTTGTCTTTATATTTTTTCTTGAACCAGGAAGAACCAAGTCTCTCTTCCTCTCTCTCTGTCTTCCTCTGTGCCAGTTCCTTTCTCTGACACACTTTTCTCTCATGCAATTAATATGATCACATCTTCATAACTCCAAGTTCAGTGCAAAAGAGGAAACATCCCTACAATTATAAGTGCTTCATAAATATTAACTCATTTAATAACTTGGCAACTATTAGTAATATAGGAATGATTGATAATACTTACATCAATTTATATAAGTACTATTGTTATTCTCACATTATAGATATGAAAACTGAGATTCAGAGAAATCAGATCACTTACCCATGGTCGTACAGTTAATAAGAGCCAGGGCTACCCAGGATTTGCAACTGGGCAGTTTGGGTTCAGAGTTTGTCATCTTACCTATTATGCTGTATGACCACTCTTTGTAATCTTAAAGCATCCGAGTTTCTATCAGCTAGTTTATTAATGTTTTGGGGTGTCCCCTTAAACCTCTTTGTTGATGGCAGAATGCCTCCCATTCCTCAAAGCTCATCCTAAGTATCACATGTTAATTTTGCAAGCTTCTATGAGCCCCTAGTTTCTGCTGCTAAACCACCTGTATGTTCTTTTAATGACCATGTGGATCACCTTGCCCTATAATCAGATAACACTGTGATCCTATCTGCTTCTGAAGGGTAAGGGCTGCACATTTCTAATCTTCTGATACAAAACCTAGACTGGCACAAAGTGTACAATTAGTGAATTGTTAATGTGTTATTCACTTCACGAATGAATGAATGAAAATATGAATTAGCAGTTTCTCTTCTGTTACTTCTGATATAGGACAAAAAGCACCTCCATAAGGAAAACTGGGAGAAATGCCTCTGAAACTTTGAAATTACTGGGATTCAGAAGCCAAGACAGTGGCTGGTTTGGCTTGGATGATGTTGTGGTGAGAGCCATACAGAGTGGCTTGATCTCATTTGAACTGAATGAACATTTAGAGAGGTAATACAGTAGGAATCAAGTGAAGTTGACAAAATTCTCTCCTGATAGTCCATCCCTGATGTTTACACAAATGGAATTGTAGGATCAAATTTTTATTCCTCAAATAGGAGTTTGGACCATTCTTTGGGGTATGCTTAAAATGCAAACCAGAATTGACAGGAATATGCGTCTGTAATTTCATTCCCGATAGCTTAACAAGTGCTTTTGGAAACTACTCATAATTTAGATTCATTTTTACAGGCTTTTCCACCTCCAAAATAGTTTCGAAATGGCACCTTCATTTCTGAAAGTCCATGGAGATAGTAACGAACTGTTCATCTCATAACTATGTATATATAAACTGAATTGGGTATTTCCACACCCTCATTTTGCTTTCTCATTTCCATGTTTTCTGGGCAACCCATTTTTTGACGAGAAAAGTTTTAGACAGATTTAGGTTTCATGAGGAGGAGTGCCCTCAAAAAGAGAGGGCAATGTCTAAAGATAAGATTAATTTCATCATGGGAGGTCTTGCATCTATGATTGTCTTAAAGTAAGTTCCAAAGAAACAGGGTCTGAGAGGAGAAGACAGTGACATATTGAGGGTGCTCAGATGTATACTGCAGGGCAAGGAAGGACCTTGAGAAAAAACATTGCTTCAGGGGAAGTCTTACCCCAGGGAGCTTGAGATGCGAGTACCGAGTAAGCTGGCTTTACACCCCACAGCAGTCGGTCCTGGTCTATAAGCATGGGACTACTGTGACCCTGGAGGCTTCTGGAGGCCAATTCTCTAAAGAAGAAATAGGAAATATGTGGCCTAGCCCAGAGATAAACATAATATGAACAGGTAATTACTATCTCCATGGAATTTCAGAAATGAGGGCCATGTTTTAAAATCTTTTTAGAGTTAGAAGAGACTCTAAAAATGAATCTAAGTTTTGAGTGGTTCCCAGAAGTATTTGTCTGTATTGATTTGTTCAGGTGGCTATAACCAAGTACCTAAAACTGGATCACTTGAGTAACAGAAATTGTTTTCCAGTTCTGGAAGCCAGAAGTCCACAATCAAGGTGTGTTAGCAGGTTTGCTCCTTCTGAGGCCTGTGAGGGAAGGATCTGTCCAGGTCTCCCCTGGCCTTGCAGCTTCACATTCACATGCAGTTTTATCTGTGTGCATTTTTTCTGTGCTGAAATTTTTCCTTTAATGACATTGGTCATATCAGATTAGGGACCGCAATAATACCTCTCAACTTGATTACCTCTGTAAAGACCCTATTTCCAAATAAAGCCACATTCTGAGGTATTAGGGTTTTGCACTTCAACTGTGAATAAGGGATGCTATTCCATTAATAGAGCAGTTCTTCGTAACAGTCACGCAGAGACAGAGGTGACTATTACAGTCCTCACTAACCGTGCTATCCATTCTACTATGAGTAAATAGATTATCTTGATCATCTTTCTCTTCTCTATTTGAAATAATACTTCTGGGTAAAGCTAATTAAGACTTTATGTTGCCCTGTATAGAGCTCAGCCTGTATGGAAGGTGTTTTAGAATTTAGTTTGATTTGAGCGGGCTTCTTGACTGCCAAGAACTTTGCTAAAGTCATTCATAAATCTAACCTTGTTGGTCATCAGAATACTTGATTATAAAGAAAGTTTGAAAGGTAATGGCTCTTTTCTTGGATGTTATTGGACATATGTGGTATTTCTGAGCCTGTGTTTTTCTCTTGGTTTCACCTCTTTTCTTCCCTGCAGGTTTATCGTGGTACACCTGTCCTCTGTTGTGGACAACAGACATTTGGTTACTTTTGTGAGATCCTTAGAGGAAGCCCTGCTCAGCACCACTGTCTGCATAGTACTGTCCCACCAGAAGAACGAGCCACATCGCATAGCTGTTTCAGTGGTGCCTTCTAAAGACTTAAACCAGGCACTCAAGAACTTGTACTTGGAAGGGTTTGGGGGACCACCGGAGCCATCCTGGCATTTCCAAGTAAGAGAAGGAGAACAACTTCTTTTAAGGTTTACTGGAAATATATTTGCTTCAAGTAAGTATAAAGAAATTTTTCAATATATTTTATGGGCTATAAGCCACAATCTTCTGAAGGCACTTGCTTCACTTGTGTTACCAAGGAAACCTTCAGAGGCTTGAGGGGGACATCAAGAAGCAAGAAGAGAAAAGACTTATTTACTTCTTTCTTCTCATTCTGTCTCTTTCTTCTTAGGGACACATGTTCCTTTGTAGGCATAGTCTAAGTGACACTTTATAACAATAGCCTTCTCCACAGTCATTCTCCCAGGACAAAGCAGGATCATCTCATACCTACCAGGCAGTTGCTGTGTAAATCTCCCCTGCCTCCACTATAAGCCCACACAGCAACAAGAGTGGTCTCTTGCAAGCACAAATTGTTCTTTATTATTCCTTGGATTAATACCTTATTAGCACCTCCTCTTCTACCTAAAATAGTACCCAAACTACAAAGAATCTAATCTGAGATCAGTGGACTTGCAAGAGAAACATTCCATGGATATGTGTGGGTGTTTCTACAAGTCCACAGCACAGCAGAGAGACCCAGCCAGGGACTGGTTGGCACAGCCTGCTCTTGCAGAAGAGCACGTGGAAGGGTGGTGTTTTGCCTGGGACCAGCTGCCTGACGGTGCCCAGTTGTAACAATGCTGCTGTCACCATCTCATTACATTTGTGTCCTCTAGAAAAAAAAATTGTTAATTCCATGGATTTTATTGTAATTCCATGGACTTTAGTCTATGTATTTAAACCTTATTATAATTCCATGGATTTTAGTTTATGTATTTAAAAGACTTCTCAGAAACCATTGACAGTTTTTACCAAATTCCAAAGAGTCTGTGGTACAAAATAGTTAATAACAATTAGTGTAGAGGGTATGCCTGCTTACTTCTCATCACCATGTGTATTAAGTGGTTTTTTTTCATTATAAGTCTGATTACAATTTGAAGTTATTTTATGTGTTTACTTCTGGCTCCCATATCATACTCTTTACTGGAGTTAACACCTCCCACGGGCAAACGTGGCTCTCTAGGGCTGTCTCCTCCAGCATCGTGTAGGACCTGGTGCGTCATAGGCTTGAGTGACTGCAGTGAGGGGGGATGAGTGACAGCGCTGAGGAGAGCAAGTGGAGTGAAGAGCATGTGAGGTGACAGAGCAACAGGAAGAAGAGAGAGATCGGCTAAGACAGAACAGATAAAAAGAGAGAAATGAGCCGAAAGAAATGAAGCAAAAGAACACAGGAAACGGTTGTGAGGGGAGAGAGCAAAAGGTCTTTGGGGGAGTTGCTTTCACCCCAATTTCTTTTATTAAGTTAGCCCCATCCCTGCCTAACTCTTTTCCCTGAGGTGATGTAGAATTTAACAGATGTGTGTGTGGGAGGATGGGTTGTGGGAGAGAATTAAGAATGGATTTAATGGAATCTCTGGCCCAGGAACACTTGACTTGGAGTGATATTCTCTATTGATTATATTTACGTGTATAAATTAATACTCATTCCAAAAATTGAATGATAACATATTTCTTCTGATTCGGGAAATGGCTCCAAGCCCCACTGGCTTTGTTGCTTCCAAAAAATGATGAGGCTTAAAGGTGATGCTGCCCTTTTTTTTGGTATCTCAGGAATAAGTGAGACCTGAAATAATGCAATTTGAAGTGTCGTTCTCACTCTGCATGCAGGGTCTCAACCAGCTGAGCCAGCTGATAAGATCTCTAAGGGACAGATGTCAGAGAAGAGGGGAGGGGAGCAAGGAGAAGAAGAGGAAGAGGAAGGAAGGCTGGAAGAGAGCCCTTTCTATGTACTTGGCTTCCGGAGCAGAAACCACAGTGTTCATCCTGGGGAAATCTCCCTGATGAGAGGGAGTCAAAACCCAGAAGTGTCCCACCCAAACTAATGATGCAAATGATTTTCCGGTAATACTCTGGGCAGCAGCTGTGTTTACCTACTGCCCTTAATAGGAGTCAGTTACTATTTTTCTCTCAGGCTGCGCTTCCCATTGTGCTGCTGCCTGCAGTGGAGACCAGGGAGCAATTGCTAAAAGTGCTAAGATTCTCGAAGGCAGCCAGCACGTGTACAGTCCCCCTGAGTGGGATGAGTGCCTAGATCCTTTATGCTCTGCTTTTCCTTGGGATCCCAGGCTCCACTGAGTTTTCCTCTAAGAGGAATAAATCCCTCAGCTTAGAACTGATAGCTCAACCTTCCCTAAGGGTGTGGGGTAATCTCTGTGAATATCAAAGAGAGGAAGCTAGAGCTTCTTGGCCTTCAGAGCTCCCTGCCCATCCCACTTCCTACCCTCACTCTGGTTGTCTCCTTATCTCCTGTTTAGAGAAGCCTTCTCTCTCCATCCTGATTATGTCAGTTCTTGTTTGATTTTTCTCAGACCCTTATTTTACTTTTGCAGATTCTCACTTTTTCTTTGGTGGCCTTGATCAGAGACGCAATTTCTCACAATTTTCTATTCACTCATTTAATTGTTTGATCAGTGCCAGTTTCTCTGACTCATATAGTCCCCTGAGAGAAGGGTCCCTCCTGTCGGTGAGCACCATTGAATTCCCAGTACCGAGAACAGTATCTAAAAACTTAAGAACTTAACATTATAATACTACATACTACATGTGATTAAAATATTAAAAACTTTGGCTCAGTGCCCAGGCTCAGTGGTTAGGGCGCTAGCCACATGCACTGGGGCTGGTGGGTTTGAACCCGGCCCCGGCCTGCTAAACAACAATGACAACTACAACAACAAAATAGCCGGGCATTGTGGTGGGCACCTATAGTCCCAGTTAGTTGGGAGGCTGAGGCAAAGAATCACTTAACCCCAAGAGTTTTAGGTTGCTGTGAGCTGTGACACCATAGCACTCTACCAAAGGGTGACATAGTGAGACTCTGTCTCAAAAAAAAAAAATTAAAAACTTTAACTAATGAATATAGGCAACTGCCCTTGGAAAATACCAAAATTTCCCTATTCACTTAATACATATGTAAGATACAGATGACTCTTTTGAGAACATTTTTGGGACCTGGGTCTAATTTCTATTTCTAAAAGGAAGTAAGACGGACAGGTGCACCCAAGGTTTTCATGTTGATCTTTGATGTTCTTTCAGACACAAGCTCCAGCCTGCTTTCATTTCCTAGGTTAAAGCTGTCAGTTCATCACCTAGCCTTTCTGTTATGTGATGTCTGAGTCCCTGGCACACATAAAATTCAGAAAATGGTCATAAATATTTTTATAAGACTTTACCTGTTGACCCCTTGCATTCAACCATAACATCTCATAATGCTCTAGGGAGGAGGTGTGTATGTCTCAAAGTTGCCCTGGATGCCCTTTGGCTCAGGGGAGAGATTTTCCTGGATACATATGTAGAATGCTAGAATAGCCATTCTTTTATTCACTCAACAAAAATTTCCTGCCCATACATATATTATAGTTAAACAGAGGCACACAGAAAATAAGCCAATAAGTAAACAGAATACACAGTTTAACAAGTGAAAACGAATTACAGAAGAATAAAACAGAAAAATGATAAAGAGAGTCTTGGAGGGAGTGGTAGGGTTGCAGTTGTAAGAAGTCATCAGGAAAGACCTTTCTGAGAGGGTGACATAAATCATCTCTGAGTCGGTAATAGAGCAAGACTTAATCTTAATCTCAGGGGAGTTTGTCCCAGGTGGAGGGATTAAAAGTCCAAGTGAATTGAGGCAGAAACATTCCTTGTGTGTTTGAAGAAAGGTAGAGGCTGGGATGGTTGGATCAGCGAGAGAGAAGAGAGGTTGCAGGCGATGAGGCGAGGACTTGTCATGCTTTGAAAGCCATTGCAAAGACTTTGCCTTTTATGCCAAATGAAATGGAGAATTGTGAAGGTTTTTCAACAGAGGAGTGACCTGAGTTAGATTACAACCGTGTTGAGAAGAGACTAGAAATAAGAGTAAAAGCAGGGAGGCCAGGGAATGTTTAATTGCAGTGAAGCAATTAGAGACGGCAGTGGCTTAGAGGAAGAGGTGATGGAAAATGGGCCCGCATCTAGAAACATTCTGAGCCAGTGATTCTCATAGGATTTTCTGCTTTTCCATACTGCTGTCCCTTTCTGCTAGCCCTTGTCTGACTGGTCTGAGCACAATGATTTATTCCTACCTTTGTTCTTCCTGTGGCATCAGTGGGAAATACTCAATGCCTATTATTGAGAAGAAAATATATTTCTATAAAGAACTTGTGGTAACAGTAACAATACACATTTGTTGAACAGTTACTATCTCAAGGACCCACGAGGAGCTGTATACACAATATGCTGAGAAGAAAAATGATCCTCAAAAGATCAATTACTAGCGGCTTCATACTCTGAGGATGAAGCTAATGGCTTTTGCTTTTGCTTCATTAAATATGCCTGTGAGGAAAGAACAACAGAATAGTGGAACAATTTCTTTGTGTCACTTGCTTTTATTTGTTTTCTGGATTTAATTTTTTCTGGGATAAGAGATCTTTCAAATATTGTTGTTACGTGTTAGTGTCAGTGAAACTCCAGGTTTAAAAATTTATATAATGTTTTCCACTTTTAACACTAACATTATTCTATTTATTACCAGTAAATCCTCAATAATTTTATCTTTGTTTAGTGTATAAATTGGATCTGTAGACAGTGAATTTACAGATACTTACTTTTAAAAATTGGCACTAAGAGATATGTTTTAGATCTGAATTAAAACATTGTAGCCATGTCTCATCTTCACTCTTTATAGTCTGTATATAAAACATTACTTAAGAATAATTATGCACATTAAGGGGGTGTAATGCCTTCCCTTTAGGAAAAATTTACTAAGTGATGTTTCACTGGGACCAAAGTAGTAACACTTTTCTTGCTAGTATTCTCGTGGTCTGAAAGCAAAAGTTTGCCAGGTGTTACTCCAGTGATCCAGAAATATTAATTTGCCCAGTTGACCATTTAAATCACATTTGAATGACTCCAAATAATTGACCTGTGTTATTTTCTTTTTTACCCCACTGAAACTCTTTTAAGAAGGCACAACCCCTGGCTAGCTGTTCCTTTCCTCGGAAGCTGTTGTTTTTTTCAAGTGGCCAAGCTGCCTCTTAAACATAGGCTTGTGCAAAAGGATAAGCTTCTGTATCTTCTATCACCTGGAGTTATTCCATTTCTAGATTTAACTGTGCTTTAGAAATTTATCAATATAGTATCTAGCAGTCAAAAAGAGACAAAAGCAGTAGTATCTTTAATATCTCTGACTGAACTCTTATTTTACTGGTAAAATAGAAGGTTTTCCATGAGAAAAAGTTCTGGGCTGTCAAGTATAGTAATGATTTCCAGAAGCAGAAGGAAGTTTGAAGAAGCTTAAAAGCTTCATATTGACATTTCTTTAATATTAACCATATAACTAGATTGATTTTTGGCATGCAAATTCAAAATAATGGAATCGTCTCCCTACTTATAATTTGCTATCATGGTATCATTTATTGAACACTTACTATGTGCCAGGTCTTGTGACAATCGTTCTCCGTACGTTCTCATTTCATTTCCAGAGCAATTCTAGAAGGTAAGTTTTATTTTTCCTCTTTTATGGATAAGGAAAATAAATCTTCAAGAAGTCAAGAGATTGGAAGTTAGCTGGATAAATATTGTAGTGTAGACAAATAGAGGCTGGTCTTAAATCTAGATCTTCATATCTAAAGCATATGATCTCAACTGCTGCATTATAGCTTTCTATAATATTTTACAAATTGTAGTATAGGCATATAGCAGTTTAGGAAACTTAGTAATTTGCATTCTACTTTTGAAATAACAAAGTAAAATATCCTGATTCTCATGGTAAAACCCCTATGAGTGAAATGTTATGGTCACAAAACCTCTAATATTTTCAGTGAAGAGTTGAGAAGATTTTTATGAATCATTATTTTAGGAGAATCCACCAAATTTGCTTAGAAATATTAGTAACAAGAATCCATTAACTGTTATACTTGGAAGTCCTAGAAGAGAATATGTTCATTCCTGCAATTATAGACATGTTTTATATCTGTGCTGTTCAGTATGGCAGCAACTGGACATATAAAGATATTAAGCATTTTAAATGTGGTTAGAGTGACAAGCTGAATTTTTACTTTTATTTAATTTTAATCAATTTTCACTTAGAAGGCCACATGTTATGGAAGACAGCAGTTTTAGAACATCTATTCTGAGGTCATGGTATAATAGAGGAAAAGAAAAAGATAATTATTAAGTGGTGAAAATAAATTTTCTAAGTGCTGTAAAAACTGAATATTTATAGTTGTTTCTAGTTACAACAAAATGGAATATCAAACTAAATAAAAGATTGTTCTATTTAGAGAGCTCCTGGCCCAATTACAAATGAGAAATCTTTTGAGTAATCTATATAGTCTCTTAGGTTATGTTTTGACAAGAGAAAACAATTCAAAACAGCTTTAACTGAATTTAAAAGTTAAAATGATTTTTTGTATTTTTAAAAGTGAAGTAACTCAAAGTGTTGTGTATAACTTAATGATGACAAGTTAATTTTACTTCTATTTAGGCAATGGGAAGGATTATGGAAAAGATTACAAACTTATTTTTCACTTACAAAGAAAACCCAGACTGAAACTCCAGATCAAAGAGGTGGATGAATTTGGAAACTATAGCTGCCCTCATTATAAGGGCACCATTGTTGTTTATAAAGTACCTAAAGAGAAGATAGTCTCCAACTTGGACCAATCTCTTACAATTTATGAAACCAGTGGGTTGCTGATTTGCAAATTATCATTGAGTTTGCCAAAGGTGAGCTATATTTTCTATTCTTCCTTTTTTTTTTTTTCTCACTATGTCACCTGGGCTAGAGTGCAATAGCATTATCATAGTTCACTGCAACCTCAATCCTCCAAGTGGCTGAGACTAGGGGCACATGCCACCATGCCAGACTAATTTTTCTATTTTTTGTAGAGACTGGGTCTTGCTCTCACTTGGGCTAGTCT
>CAUYTI010013451.1:0-31104 GCA_963575145.1 Galago senegalensis
GCGCCTGTAGTCCCAGCTACATGGGAGGCTGAGGCAAGAGACTCGCTTGAGCCCAGGAGTTGGAGGTTGCTGTGAGCTGTAATGCCACGGCACTCTACCCAGGGGGACAGCTTGAGGCTCTGTCTCAAAAAAAAAAAAAAATGTTTTTACTTTAGAAGAATTTTATACTCATAAAAATTTAAAAATAGTATAGTGAGTTCCCATTGTCCCAGCTTTCTCGGCTTCCACTAATGATACTATCTCATGTAACCATAATGCAATGATCAAAACCAGGAAATCGACATTGGTACAGTATTATGAACTAAACATATGTGGATTTCACCAGTGACTGCATGCACTCATTTAAATGTTATCACATGTCTAGGTAACTACTGCTACAATTAGGATACAGAATTGTTCCTTCATCCTTCAGAAATGCTTTCATGGTACTCTTCTTTAATCATGTGGGTTACTCTTTTAATATAATAACTTTTGAAGTCAAACATTTGGGTCAAGTGCTGTGTCTCATGCCTGTAATCCAGCATTCTAGGAGGGCAAAATGGGAGGATTACTTGAGCTCAGGAGTTCAAGACCACCCTAAGCAAGAGTGAGACCCCTGTCTCTGCTAATGATAGAAAAATTAGATGGACGTGGTAGTAGGAGCCTCTAGTCCCAGATACTCAGGAGGCTGAGGCAGGAGAATTGCCTAAACCCAGGAGTTTGAGCCTGGCATTCTAGCCTGGTCAACAGAATCTGACTCTGTCTTAGGGAAAAAAGAAAAGTTTAACATTTGTGTTGAGCATACCATTCAGAGTAATAATCTACCATCCATGGGTATGGCATTTTACAGTCTGCAGTGAAGTCTCTGACATGACTTACCAGAGTTTTAAGTAAGTTTATTTTTTTTTGGCCGGGGCTGGGTTTGAACCCACCACCTCCAGCATATAGGGCTGGCACCCTACTCCTTGAGCCACAGGCGCTGCCTCAGAGTTTTAAGTAAGTAAGTTCCTATATTCTAGTGGGATTTTTGATGCCTAGTACTTTTTTTTTGAGACAGAATCTTACTATTGCCATAGGATAGAGAATTTTCTGGGCTCAGCCTCCTGAGATGCTCACCACCATACCTGGCTAGTTTTTCTATTTTTAGTAGAGAAAAACTAGCCGGATGTGGTGGTGGTCAGGCTGGTCTCTAGGTGCCCAGGCTGGCCTCGAACTCTTGAACTGAATCGATCTACTTGCCCTGGTCTCCCAGAGTGCTGAGATTATAGGCATGAGCACTGCACCCAGCCCCTATTTCTAGTAGTTTTTGATATCTGATTCCATATGGTAGTTCTCTAGGGTATAATTGTATTAGTTATTTATTGTTGTAGAACATGTTTTCCTAGGTACACCCTAGGGTATATTTGTATTCATTGTCTATTGTGGTATAACACATTATATTTAAGTGGCTTAAAAGGACAAATATTTATTATCTCACACTGCTTCTGATGGTCAGGACTTGCAAGTAGCTCTGCTGGGTCTCTCGTGAGGTTGCATGCAGGCAGTTGGCTAGGGCTGTAGACATCCCTAGGCTCAGGGGGTCCTGGAGAATCTACTACTTAGCTCCCTTAGGCTGTTATAAGCCTCACTTCCTTTCTGGCTGTTGGCCAAAGGCTTCAGTTTTTACCACATGGACATCTCAGGAGCACATGGTCTACGAGAGCACTGCCCCAAGAAGAAAGCTGTAGCCTTTGGATAACCTAATCTCAGAAGTGACATGCCGTCACTTCTGCTATACACGTATTCTGTTGGTAAGAAGTGAGTTACTAAGTCCAGCATACCCTCAAAGGGACGGAATTAACATTCACCTTCTTTTTTTAACTTCCACCTCTTGATAGAAGTATTATTAAAAGAGTTGGTAGACTCTTATATATTTCTGAAACCACCATGATATTTTGACATTTTATTTTAAAAGAATCCATTTGTTACTTGTTTTTGTGAGATACAACCTCAAGGATGTCATTGTCACAGATGATCTATATATTTACTCTATATAGCTCACAATTGTCATGTGGTTGTGATTATCTTGTGATTATCAGAAAATTATGCCATGTGGCTTCCAAAGATGTTTTCTAAAAATACATTTCCTTTCTTCTGGGAAGCCTAGCTGTCTGCTGTCTTTCTGATACCCTGGGTAATTCTGGGAATGCCATCCTTCTCAGAATCCAGGAACCCTACCTTAAGAGTTTCTCTGAACCTCAGGAGGAAACCATTTGAATCTTTCCAATTTACTTGTAACTAGGGTGTCCAGTTACAACCCACAGCTGGTTATGAATGTTTATATGTAGTGGCAGATGTCACAAAAATTTTGCATAGACCTTTGTTGTGGTCATCAGCTTTCATTAGTGCTTGTGTAATCCAAGACAACTCTTAGATAAGCATTCAGAGTTCCCAGTTTGACTATCTTTCATGTTACACTGAATTTTAAAATTATTTTTGCTCCTAATCTCAACATTAAAACTGATATCAAATTATATAAATGTCAGTATGTCTCAGAAGTAACAGGCCTCCATAGGAGCGCCTCTGCAAACCAGAAGTAAAATTGCCTAATGAACAGATCTTAAGTTACGATGTTGTGATAGGAAGCTAGGGAGAATGACTTTGAAATCATATCTCAATTCCTAATTCCAGGTTTGCTGAGCTACAAAGCTATACTCAGCTCAACTTCAGACCTATAGAAGATGCTAAATGTGACATTGTTATTGAAAAACCAACGTATTTCATGAAATTAGATGCAGGTGAGAAGTTAATTTGTCTGTTATTTATGAGTTTGTTAATGATGCTTTACTTTTTTTGAATATATGTGTATAGTAATTTTCTGTGAATTTTTTGGAAACAGTAGAACACACAGTGGATTTGCTTTTTGCTTTCTTCTTGGAAGAAATAGATGAATGAGTTTGAACTTCTCGTTATTTTATGCCTTTGGTATTTTTGAAGAAAGCTTCACATTTATATCAAAGGAATTAGTCAAAATCAAAAGATGAGAGAAGGCATATGTGTACCTTTTGTAACTAAATTTACCCCATCTGGTTTCTCTAATTACTTGATTTATATTGTGTTTCATTAATTTTTTTTTAATTAAAGGCCACGTATATAATATGGGTGAGAAAGAAATAACCATGACCTCCCCTGGCAAACTTTCTAATATCGTTTTCATAACTAAAGTGAACTTAAAATTCTTCTGGAAGTTGCCATTGTAACATACATATCCTTAGGCCAAAAATTAAATAATTTCCCCATTTATGCCTATAGCTTCTGACTTTCAACTTGCAGGCACAGATTTAACGTTGTGAGCTAGTTGCCCTAGAGAGGAGAAACCCAGATTGTACTATATTATCTCTCTCATTAGGAGAGACAGAGATTACTGTGCTATATCATATCAAAATTCATGAGAGGTTGGGCTCACCACGAAATATAGAGAGCCCTCTGTCACAAATATTTCAGAATTACTATAATTTATTGATCATAGTTTTAATATGCTCTACCTTCTGAAGTCATAATTCTTACATTACAAAGTATTAAATTCAGAAATCAGACAAGTTTAGGTTTTTGAAATAAGAGCAAGTAAAAATGCTATGTTCAAGGTTCGTACTCGTTTTTAAAATATGTAAATTAAAAAAGGCAAAGAAAAGCCTGTGATCTGCTTGTAAAAGAGGTGAATATGTGAGAGCTGTTAAATTTATGCGGA
Source organism: Galago senegalensis (assembly GCA_963575145.1). Taxonomy (NCBI): domain Eukaryota; kingdom Metazoa; phylum Chordata; class Mammalia; order Primates; family Galagidae; genus Galago; species Galago senegalensis. The sequence continues at coordinate 3,707 of CAUYTI010013451.1, forward strand.
TACTTACGCAATAAAGTATGCAAAGTGGGAATCATAGGCCAGGGTAGACATGCACCATTTCTTTTTCATGTTCATAACTCTTCTTTTTTTTTCTAACTCCTGCCTTCATCGGTTTTCCTTTTCATGTTAACTCTTACCTTGGGAGGAGCATTTTGCAGAGCAAGACTCACTAAGGGGCACATTTCTTGAGGACAAAGCCTATGTTCCTCCCTCGTTTATAAATCCTGGCAGCAGCAAGTAGTATTTTGTGCCTGCTATAATCCTCAGTATGTGCTAGGAACTCACTGAATGTTCCATGAGAGAGCTCATGTGTACTGTATGGTTAACCTGGGAAAAGAGGATGGGTTCTCAGAGAACTTTATTTTTCTTAATAATTTGAAAATAAGCTCTTTGCCAAGATTTTTCTAGGTGAACAAGTTAGCCCTTCCACACAATCACCTAAGATGCCAGGCTGAAAAGAACTTGAATGTGTTCTGGCACAAAGAAAGACTATTTTATGATTTCTGCTTTTGAGAGTAACTGTTTTTCTTTTACTCGTTATTTTTCCTTCGTTAAAATATATGTTTTAAATGTCACTTCTTGGAATTTCATCCCAGGTAGATCAGGTCCTACATGCCTAAGTAGAGAATGCATGGGTTTTTTTTTTGTTGTTTGTTTTGTTTTTTTGACTGGCATATGAATTTATAAATAAAGGTACTCACAGCTCTTTCTACTCTATCTGATCTAGAGGTATCCAGATAGTTTTCATTAAGGTCTTACTATGTGCCAGGCACTGGGATGGGACCCTTAAGATACATCATCTTTGGATATCTCATGACAAAGCTGACACTTCTGTATAGCTATGTCCCATTTCTAGTGGAGAAGCTAAAGCTTAGAGACTTACCCTGGGAGGCTGAGGCAGGTGGATTGCTGAGCTCAGGAGTTAGAGACCAGCCTGAGCAAGTCTCTAATAAAAATAGAAAAATTAGCCAGGCGTTATAGCAGACACCTGTAGTCCCAGCTACTTGGGAGGCTAGGCAAGAGGATCAGTTAAGCCTAAAAGTTTGAGGTTGCTATGAGTTGTGATGCCATAGCACTCTGCTGCGGGTGACAGAGTAAGACTCTGTCTTCAAAAAATAAATAAATAAATAAAAGTAAAGCTTAGCGACATTATGAATTTATTTAAGAACATTCCACCTGAGTGGCTGCACTGAAATTCAGCCCAGTTCTTCTTATTCCAGAGTTCGTGCTCTTTCAACTAGAACATGAGACATTTACCTCTTTTCAGTGATAGTTGGTTAATATTTTCCCAAGGAGAATATTATTAAAAGTAGTGATTGGACAGGAAAAAGAAACAAGAATCAAACTTACCAAAATGTTAATAGGCATCATTGTTAATAACTCTGTGGTAAATAGGTATTGCTTAATTGATTCAAAAAAATGTTATCAGAAGAAATAATGATTAGTCTTCATGGCCTTATAGGTCTACTCAGTTTTAAGTTAAATAGACCGACATTATTTTTTTTTTCTGGGAACGTAATGATTATTTGTTACTGGGGATATATGGGAAAATAAACTCCTGGTTTTTTTTTTTTTTTTTTTAGATAGAGTCTCACTTTGTTGCCCTCAGTAGAGTGCTGTGGCATCACAGCTCACAGTGACCTCACAGAACCCTCTTGGGTTCAAGCAATCCTCTTGCCTCAGCCCCCCGAGTAGCTGGGACTACAGGTACCCATCATAACACCTGGCTAATTTTTCTATTTTTGGTAGAGACAGGGTCTCACTCTTACTCAGGCTGGTCTTGAACTCCTGAGCTCAAGTAATCTGCCCAACTTGGCCAGAGTGCTACCATCACACACGTGAGCCACCACACCCGGCCCCAAATTTCCAATTTCTAAGTAACCAATTTTAAAGGGAAATTTTGAACCTAGTCCATCTATAAAATGAGGACTACCTGTGTAAAGATCATTTCGTGTTTGGCAAAAACTCTTCTTTTACCTTTGTTTCAACCAAAAGTCCATTAAACAGTATTTACATGGGGTAGAATAAAAATTGTTTAATCCTGTACCCTTTGGGAGCAATTAACATAGATTTTTTTCCCCCAACACTAGGTGTTAACATGTATCACCACTTCTGCGATTTCATCAATCTTTATATCACGCAGCACCTGAACAACTCATTCAGCACAGAGGTGCACATTGTGATGTGGGACACCGTGAGTAAGAGTGTTCTCTCTGCCTCAGCACTGGCTTTACCTTGAGTTGTCAGTATGAGACTTGGATGTCATGAGACAGATTTTCTAAGACATGCATGTTTACACATACTCACCCATCCACACATCCATGCCATCCGCATCCGTCTGTAGATGGGGTGATTGTGTCTGTACGTGAGCACCAACACATACATATACATATAGGCAGATAGATGGATGTGTGTATGTGTGTATTCAAAGAACATCTGTTCTTTGAATTTTAGAATGAGGTACATTCTAAAACCTGGAACATTTCTTTCCCCTTTTGGGGAGGAAGAGTTGCAAAGATCAAAGGTGCATTGGCTTTGCCTGAGTGTTCCCCCTCTAAGCAGACAGGAAGACTGTCAATCATTCGCTCAGTCTCTGTAACCAGCCCTGAAAAGCGTGCCTGTCGGTACCATTTGGCCTCTGCCATTTGCTGTCTACCTTTGCTGAATGCATTTTCCTGCCACTGCGGTACTTGCTTTGTACTAACTAGCACCGTGTTGCACCTCCCCGTGCACACAGCAGTGAATACGCTCGTGCTGAATAACACCTGCTATTTATTGTTGCCAGTGTAGCCTTTTTTTCTTCTTTTGTTTCTTTGCCTGCCTTTTCATGTTTCTTCCTATATCTGGCCCCTGCACCTGCCGAGGTAACCCCAAGACAGTGATTCTCAGCCTTCCTAATGCCTTCCTTAATACAGTTCCTGTGGGTCGCAACCTACAGGTTCAGAACTGCTGCCCCAAGATGTGCCCCAATATCCTTATCTGTGAAGCGGGATAATGAGAGCACCTACCTGGGTATCATTTTGAGGATGAAACACATAGTGTGTGAACAATCACAGTGCCTGGCACACAGTACATGTGCTCTGAGTATTAGCTATGACAATGACAAGGAAAGCAAGTGGTTTGGAGTGTATAGGAGAGAGGTTCTCTAAACTGGGAAGTTGGAGCACTCACCAATGGTTCATCCACGGTTCCACTGACATTCAGACTCATAAGACACTCACATGCCCTGTTCAGGGTGACATTGCAGGGGCTCAGTGCTTGCTTGCAGAGCCACCTCTAGCATTTCTTCCCAGGGCAGCACTAGCAGCCCCCATAGCACAGCACAGGTGCAGGGAGATGAGCTCCATATGGGATAGGCACCCAAGCTGCCTTGGCTAAGAGCTTCTTGTCCCATGAGGGCCAGCAGCTCCTGTAACAACTGTATTGGTGAAGACCCCAGGAACCCTGAAAAAGACACGCCTAGTCCCAAGAGTCCTGATACTCAGGAAGCCTAACATGGCTTTCCCAGTCCAGACGCAATTTACCAACCAAGTGCCAAGCGTCTGTTTTGCTCAGAAGCAATGTTGCCTAGAAACATAGTTGACACGTGTCATCTTCATTTCAGAGGGCAGAGCTAGCCAGTGAGTGGAAGGTCAGATTCTCCCGCAGAGGGGAGGGGTAGTTCCGCTGACCCATTTTTCACAGATACAGAGCTTATGACAGATCTGTGTGGAAAAGTATTTGTGTTTGCCGTTCCCTAGACCTTTGGTTTGAATTGAAGTCTGGGGAGAACTGGTTCAGTAATTTCGGCACGCTGCTCCTTTCTTTCAGTCTCCCTCTTTGCATGCAGGTACATTTTCCTGGGTTCCCCTTTTGCTGCCGCTATAGTTTCATTTCTTAGGAATGTTTTTGTGAGCAAAAGAACAACAGTCATTTTCTTTTATTCTTTTTGTATAAGTGATTTTAAGGCACAACCACCGACTATGGCAAGTTTTGAAAGACGATCTCAGGATTGTTTTGCTTTTCTTAAAAAAAAACCTCACCTGATCTTATCTTATTTAATGCTCACAACCTCCCCCTACCCTGTGGACTGGAGATTTTGTTTTATTTATTTGTTTATTTTTTTGAGACACAGCCTCAAGCTGTCACCCTGGGTAGAGTGCCATGGTGTTACAGCTCACAGCAGCCTCCAACTTCTGGGCTTAAGCAATTCTCTTGCCGTAGCCTCCCAAGTAGCTGGGACTACAGGCACTGGCTATTTTTTGGTTGTAGTTGTCATTGTTCTTTGGCAGGCCCAGGCTGGATTCGAACCCATCAGCTCTGGTGTATGTGGCTGGTGCCTTAGCCGCTTGAGCTACAGGTGCTGAGCCATGGACTTGAAATTTTATACTAGCTTAGTTTTGGAGGCTGAGGCCTGAGCAGCGGGTGAGGAAACTAACACAGTCAGGAAGGAGTGGAGCCAAGGATTCCAGTCTAGGCAGCGTGACCCCAGACCTGTGCTGGGAAACCAGTGTTGCTTTCCTAAAATCCTCCAAAGAACCTGTTAAAAGAGTGTCTCATGTTCCAGAAGTGTCCTGTATCTTGCTGAATGCTTTTCTCCGTCTTCCTTTATTGGACTGAGTTAGATTAAGCCTCCCCTTCTGTGTCTGCCGGGTTGGGGCAGGATGCAGGGCCTCTGTGACGATCCCAGGCTTCTCAGTTAGCTGGGCATGGACAGGCCGGAGGGCTATGGCTAAGCAGGTTGGCTTTGCTAATTACTTAGTCACGTTCTCCAGACAGGCAGGCCTGCTAGCTGCAGAACTCAGGCCCATGGGAGACTGTAGGTTGGATGGGGACAGTGCTAACTGAGAGGCCGTGTGATTGCTACTTCTTTTCCATCACTAAGGCCTTAGATTAAGGGACTCTGTGACCTACAGGATGACTGGGATGCAAATCCCTCACAGTGGATGGTCCCCACAGTCAGTTCTGACAGCTTTAGATGACCAGTTTTCCTAGGGGAAAAGCGGGAAAGTGACTATGACTGCAGTTCAGATCTTAGTGCATTTTACAAACTACCCCACAAAGAAACCTGGGAGACCTTCTCTCTCCTCCTTGCCAAGCTCACCAGTTTGGCTCCTCCCATCAGTGCGCAGCTTCCTTGGTGGGATGGGCTGAGATGCACAGATGCCGGTGCACTGACGCCTCTCTGGGCGTAGGGTTGCTGTTATTAAACAGAATGTATAGAAGGAAAGATTACCACAGGCTTTTCACCTTTTCCTATTCTGTGAAGTAGTATACCTTTATTATTCTATTTTTAATTATGAAACCAATACCTAATTATAATGAGTTCAAACAACACAGAAGTATGTAAACTTTAAAAAGAGGTTCCTTCTTTCTCTGCTCCAATTAATTTTCCCCAGGGTAACTGTGTGAGCCCCTTGGAAGACATTTTATGTTAATAAATGCAAATATATCTTTACGTGAAATTTACACATAAGGATTTGTGTAAGGAAATATGTGTGTATATGAAAGAGGAAATATCTTCTCTTCCATATTGCTCCCTTAACATTATCTACAGACATCTTTCCAAGTCAGTCCATTTAGGCTTATGCTTTTGTTTGTGGCTACATGGTGTTCTATTTGATGGATCTTTTGGGATTTCAGCGCATGCACCAGTGTACGTGTCCCTGCCCCCGTCCCAGTCACATTCCGTTTGTTTCCAGTTCTTTGCTAATTTCCTAAAAGGCTGCAGTAAACATCCTCCCCGTGTATCTATGTCCTCACATACGCATCCTAGCATTTCTGTGGGACACATTTCTAAAATTAAATTACTAAGTCATAGGTTGTATACACGTTTCAATTTGAGACATACAAAAGGCGGAAATTTTATGCTATCTTAAAAAATATGGCTTGGCGCCTGTGGCTCAAACGGCTAAGGTGCCAGCCACATACACCTAAGGTGACAGGTTCGAATCCCCAGCCTGGGCCCGCCAAGCAACGATGATGGCTGCAACCAAAAAATGGCCAGGCGTTGTGGCGGGCACCTGTGGTCCCAGCTACTTGGGAGGCTGAGGCAGGAGACTGGCTTGAGCCCAGGAGTTGGAGGTTGCTGTGAGCAGTGAAGCCATAGCACTCTACCCACGGGGATAGCTTGAGGCTCTGTCTCAAAAAAAAAAAAAAAAATTCAAGTATTTTTCAACATGAGAGTAAGAAGAAGCCCCACCTTTTCTTGTAGTAGATAATTTGAATTCGGGGAGCATGGAAAAGAAGCATCTAGAGGTGGTTATTATTACATAATACGTAATTTCCCCAAGAAAGGATCAGTCAGAGTTACTACATATTATTATTAAAATTTCATTTCAGAGGACATTTTATTTTTATCTGATATATTTTGTCTCAAGAAACTGTCTAGACCCTCTTTTTTAAATTTCTCTTTATTTATTATTGAGCCAGAACAGGAGTATTTCATTTTAGATGGTGTTGAGAATGGCCTTTATTAGGACAGCATTGGAGGAGCATTGAAGGCAGGACTTGTTTTTTTTTTTAGATTGAGAACATCTAGCAGTTCTCAATAGCTTTGAAATAACTGTAAAATGTGCAACATAAAAATTTCACAATCGGGCTGGATGCAGTGGCTCACATCTGGAATCCTACAGGAAGGTTAATTGAGCCCAGGAATTTGAGGTTGCATTGAGCTATAGTGATGCACCACACTCCAACCAGGATAACAGAGCAAGAATCTTGTCTATGCACAAGAACAAAGCAAAATGAAAAACTAAAGAAAGAATGCTATAAAGCTAAAAAGACACAGACATAGTGAGCATAATGTATAACTAACTTGGATGTAATCCTACAATGCTTATTTCTAGTGGCTGAATTTTTCAATCTAAGTTACATCATTTAAAAAGTAATTGATCTCATTCCTTTTAGCTCATGATTGACTTTACTTTTCAAAAAGGAAATGCATTTGGTAAATACACTAGAATGAACTAATCTCCACTCAGAGGCTGCTGTCATATGGACCTTGAGGAATGTGAAGTGTGGCATAAAAGTCTAGATTGAATCCCAGCTCTGTAACTCACCAGCAGATTACTTAAATTACTTAAATTTGTGTGTTTCCCCATCTGTAAATTAGGGATAGTGATATTACCTAGCTCATTAGGCTTGTGGGTGATTTCCCATAAGTGTCTGAAACAGTGCCTAGGATACAAGAAACGTGCAAGATGCTATTGTTATTGTGTTGTTGTTATTATTAGCACTGTTAATATTAACGGTATTATCACTTATTACTAGTCAGTGGGGAAAACATTCCAAAGAATTTCATACCTTGTATTTTTAATGTCAAAGATTTCAACTCATTTTCTTCCTTTGAAATTTCTTTCCAAAGCATATTCCATTTACCCTGATGGTTTTTATCTACTGAGTTTATCAGAGTGTGTACAAATGCTGTTCTATGTGTGTGTTGTATGTACCAATAGATAGAAAATTGGATAGAAAATTCAAAGAAAAAAAATCCAATAACTATAATTTCAAAGATGTGAGAATAAAAAGGGTTAAGGAGGAAAAACAAAAATAATATTAACAGAGTAAGTGTGATTATGATGATTACTTATGATAATATTTCATTGAAGTAGGCATTTGCTCAGACCCAAAATGCAGATTCATTTTGCTAATATGGATTTTGTGAGTTTACTTAGGATCATTAGTTTTTAACTCAGAAAGGCACTTTCAGGGATTTTGAACATCTTTGAAAATCTGTCTCATTTATTTTTATTGCCCTCACTTACTTTGTTTCTACTTTCAGAGTTCTTATGGATATGGTGACCTGTTCTCTGACACCTGGAAAGCATTTACTGATTATGATGTTATACATTTGAAAACGTACGATTCCAAAAGGGTACTGCAAACTTCACCATCATGAGCAGATGGTTCACTTGTAACATAAATGCATTTCTATGAGCTATTATCATCGATGTCTGATTTCTTTTATTATAACTAAAATTCTCATTGTTATTAATCATGCAGCTTTCAGAAACTTCTTTTCATAGCTTCTTCAAAAATACAAATTTTAGGCTCGGTACCCATAGCTCAGTGAGTAGGGCGCCAGCCACATACACTAAGGCTGGCAGGTTCGAGCCCAGCCTGGGCCTGCTAAAAACAACAATGGCAATTTGAATGAAAATTAAAAAATATCTAGGCATTATGGCAGCCACCTGTAGTCTCAGCTGTTCAGGAGGCTGAGGCAAGAGAATTGCTTAAGCCCAAGAGTTTGAGGTTGCTGTGAGCTGTGATGCCAAGGCACTCGACTGAGGGCAACATAGTGAGACTCTGTCTCAAAAACAAACAAACAAACAAAAAACCCCATAAATATATGAATTTTAGTCTCTCTGAATGAAATACTTTGTTGTACAAACTATTTTAATATAAAATGGAGATAAATGAAAATCTGTTTTCCACAATTATGAGTGCTATTTTGGTGTGAAGGGTGCAAATTATATTCTTTTATCTTTGATCTTTTATTCTTATATCTTCATTCTTAGGTATGTTTCAGAGAAGCTATTTTTTCATTGCTCCCCCGCATGAGGTACGGGCTGTTCTATAACACTCCGCTGGTAAGCACATTGTCCCTGGGTAATGTTCATCCTTGCAGACTTTAGGTTTTAAGATAACATTGATATGTCACTTGAAAGCACCTTAAATTGCAATGCAGAAACATCAAATGGTAATATGAACTGGGGTTTTTATTTTAGATATCTGGCTGTCAGAAGACTGGATTATTCAGGGCATTCTCCCAGCATGTACTGCACAGACTGAACATCACACAGGAGGGACCCAAGGTAATGGCTACATTATGGGTTTTGAGGTGGGCTTGAGTTTTCATCTTCAGTAAAAGTCAATACCATCTTGGCAGAAAAAGAAGTAATTGGGAGACTGTGGTTAGGTTTTATTTATTTATTTATTTATTTAGCTTTTTCCCTTATTAATTCAATAGATTTAGCAGGTGCAAGTAGTTTTCTATGATGTGGATGAATTGTACGGTGGTGAAGTCAGAGCTTTTTAGTGTACCTACCAGGAGTAGTGCAATGTGGAGTTGTATGTGATGATAAAACTCAGTAAGAATGCAGCAGTACAGCTCTTATTTCTTATTTCTTATTTCTTATCAGGATATATAAAAATATATCCACTTTAGCCACAGAAGACAAACCAGTTCATGACACTGTTCTATTTGGCTGGGTGGGTGGGTGGCGTTTTTGGCAGGAGTTGTGTGGCTTAGATGGGGATTTCGGGGAGTGTGGAGAGATTGGCCAAAGAGGGAAAGGAAGAAGAGGAAAAAGCACATTCTTGCCATGTCCTGCAGTTTATTTTTCTTCTATTTATGAAAATCACATTTTAGGTTCAGATGCTCATTCACTTCTCCTGGCATATATGGAGTTATTTTGCCTTTTCATTTTGGTCATAGGATGGAAAAATTCGAGTCACCATCCTGGCACGGAGCACAGAATACCGGAAAATCCTAAACCAAAATGAGGTTTGTTTGGGGCATATGTTATTAACATAATCATATTGAACTTACCTTCCCATAAAGTATTGTGCTTTATTTTTTTTATATTACCCTAAAAACCTTTGTTTGAAACTTATTTTTTAGGGGAAGTTTGTTGGCCTATCCCCAGTTCACTTATTGAATGATTTGAATTTCTAGTGACAGTCACCACACCAAAAAAGAAAAAAAAAAGAAAATCACCCAACTACCCATAGCCAATTTAGACTGGAAACAGAGACATAATCCCAGGCCTGCCTTTACTGCAATAGATTGCTATATATTTGCCCTCTAGACAAACTAGCAACAAAAATGCAAGAATGTCTTCTGGGAGGTGGTTGATAGCATGAGGCAATCCTGGGGCACCAGTAGCAGATTAAGCTAGAAGAGCCTCCCTCCTCTTTCATGACTGTGTGTCTTAGACATTGTTCACTCATTAGGCATCCTAACCATTTCACTGGCACCAACTCATAAATTATGTTCAACCCCAATGAGCTCACCATGCAAGACCCTTCCTACAACGTCATGGTATGAAGGTAGTGTCACAGTAGTAACATTTATTGCACAAAGGTAAATTGAGCACCTGCTGTGTGCCAGGCTGTGTTGTAGGCCCTGGACATAATGAGAAGACAGGGAATGTCCCTGCCCTTGTGGAGCTTACATTCTGAGGTGAGAGACAGACAAGAAATAAGTAAACAAATCAGTAAGTATGGTAATCAAAGCAGCAGTGAGTGCTCTGAAAGAAACAAACCAGGGAGATGTGACACAGACTAGGGCCGTGGATGGAAGAGGGAGGAGGTGAGGCATCCAGAGAGGTGCTGCTAGGACTGAGACGTGATCAAAGAAGAATCTGGCCGGGAAAAACCTCTCAGGCAGACGCAAATGTCCCCTGGTGGATTAAGCTTTAAGTGTTCCAAGAACGGAGAGAGCACCAATATGGTTCTAGCATTATGGAAGAAGTGGCAATACCAGAAGTGTGCAGAGAAGTGGGGCATGGTGCAGGTCTCCCATCAGCATCCTAGACCTGGAGGAGGACACAGACTTTATTCCATTGAGGCAGAAAGCCACTATGAGGTTGTGAGCAGCATGTGCTAGGAGAATAATGTTTTTTCTTCCTCTCAAAAAGATGTCCATGGCTTGGTGCCTATGGCTCAAGCGGCTAAGGCATCAGCCACATACAACCAAGGTGGCGGGTTCAAATCCAGCCCCGCCCGCCAAACAACAATGACAGCTGCAACCAAAAAATAGCCGGGTGTTGTGGCGGGCACCTTTGGTCCCAGCTACTTGGGAGGCTGAGGCAGGAAACTCGCTTGAGCCCAGGAGTTGAAGGTTGCTGTGAGCTGAGATGCCACGGCACTCTACCCTGGGGGACTGCTTGAGGCTCCTGTCTCAAAAAAAAAAAAAAAAAACAAAAAAAACGATATTCCATGCAAATAGTAGTAACCAAAAGAGAGCAGAGATGGTTATACTAACATCAGACAATCATCTTTAAACCAAAAAAAGGTTATAAGAGGCAAAGAAGGATATAACATATTAAAGGTTCAATACAGCAAGAAAATGTAACCATTACAATTATGTTCCCAAAGACAGACCACAAAAATACAAAACAAAAACTGACAGAATTAAGGAAGAAATAGAGGTCTACATTAACAGTTGAAGACTTTAACACACTTCCTCAATAATGACTAGAACAACAGACAGAAGATAATTAAAGAAACAAAAAGGAATCAAAAGACTTAATCATCACAATAAACCAACTAGAGTCAACAGACATATGTTAGGCCATAAATCAAATCTTAATAGTTTTTAAAAAATGGATATGATACAAAGTATCCTCTATGACCTCAACAAAATAAAGCTGGAAATCATTAACAAAAGAAAAACTGGGAAATTCACAAAACGGTGGAAATTAAATAACTTTTTATTTTTTTATTAAATCATAGTTGTGTACATCAATGCAATCACGGGGTACAGTGTGGTGTTTTCATATACATTTTGAAATACTCTTATCAAACTGTTTAACATAGCCTTCATGTCATTTTTTTAGTTATTAAGTTAAGACATTCATACTCTGCTTTTAGAAAGATTCACTTGTACCCTTGTAGGATAAACCATAGAGGTGACCCCACCAATCACCCTTCCTTCCCCCATCCACCCTCTTCTCTATAATTAGGTTATAACATTCCTATGAAAGCTATAAATCAGTTTCAAAGTAGGGCTGAGTACACTGGATGCCTTTTCTTCCATTCTTGAGATACTTTGCTAAGAAGAACATTTTCCAGTTCCATCCATGTGAACATGAAGGAGGCAAAGTCTCCATCTTTCTTTATGGTTGCATAGTATTCCATGGTGTACATGTACAGTTTATTGATCCATTCATGGGTTGATGGGCACTTGGGCTTCTTCCATGACCTAGCAATTATGAATTGGGCTGCAATAAACATTCTGATACAAGTATCTTTGTTGTAATGCGATTTTTGGTCTTTTGGATATATACTTAATAAAGGAATTGCAGGATCAAATGGCAGGTCTATTTTTAGTTCTCTAAGTGTTCTCCAGATGTCTCTCCAAAAGGGACGAATTAATTTGCATTCCCACCAGCAGTGTAGGAGTGTTCCCTTTTCTCCACATCCACGCCAACATCTCTGGTTTTGAGATTTTGTGATATGGGCTAATCTTACTGGAGTTAGGTAATATCTCAAGTAGTTTTAATTTGCATTTCTCTGATGATTAAGGATGGTGAGCATTTTTTCATATATCTGTAGGCCATGTGCCTATCTTCTTTAGAAAACAATATAATTTTAACCAATGAATCAAAGAACAAATAATAAATAGAAAATACTTAGAGATGAATGAAAACAAAAACACAATACACCAAAACTTATGAGATGTTGCAGCAAAAATAGTATGAAAGGAGGAATTCATAGCTTTGAACACTTACATTAAAAAAGAAGAAAGATCCCAACTGAACAAACTAATTTTACAACTTAAAGAACTAGAAAAAGAAGAACAAATCAAACTGGAAACTAGCGGAAGAGAGAGATCAGTGATCAGTAAAGTGGTGAACAAACAATAGAGAAAAATCAATGAAACCAGAAGTTAGTACTTTGAAAGATCAACAATACTGACCAAACTTTAGCTAGATGGATGAAGAAAACAAGAAGGAAGACTCAAATTACTAAATTCAGAAACGAAACTAGAGACATTGCTACTGATTCTGTAGGAATAAAAATGATTATAACATGGTACTATGAACAATACACCAGCAAATTATAGATAACTTGGATAAAATAGACAAATTTCCTTTTTTTTTTTTTTTTGAGACAGAGCCTTAAGCTGCTGCCCTGGGCAGAGTGCTGTGGCATCACAGCCCACAGCAACCTCCAACTCCGGGGCTCAAGCTATTCTCTTGCCTCAGCCTCCCAAGTAGCTGAGAATACAGGCACCCGCCACAATGCCTGGCTATTTTTTGGTTGTAGTTGTCATTGTTGTTTGGCAGGTCCAGGCTGGATTCGAACCCACCAGGTCTGTGTGTATGTGGCTGGCGTCTTAGCCAATTGAGCTACAGGCACTGAGCCAAAACAGACAAATTTCTAAAATCTACCAAGTCTAAATCACAAAGAAATAGAAAATCTGAATGAAACTGTGCACTAGTAAAGAGACTAAATCAGTAATAATAATAATTAAAAAAAAAAAAACACTTCTGACAAAAGTGTCCCTAGACCTGATGGCTTCATGGGTGAATTCTACCAAACACTCATCTCTAAAAGAACTAATACCAATCTTTCTCAAACTTTTTCTTCCAAAAACATGAAGAGAAGAGAACACTTCCTAACTCACTCTATCAGGCTTGTATCACTCTGATATCAAAGTTAGAAAAAGGTACTTACAAGAAAACATAACTACAGGCTAATATCCTTCATGAACATTGATGCAAAAATCTTCAACACAATATTAGTAAACTTAATTCTGTTTGAATTCAGACTATTAAAGAGATTACACACTATGACAAAGTAGGATTTATTCCTGAAATTCAAGATATGAAAAAAATCAATGTAATATATCACATTAACAGAATCAAGGCGAATAAAAATGTCATGATCATAAGCTGATGCGGAAAAGGCATTTGACAAAATTCAATACCCTTTCATGATAAAAACACTCAACCAATTAGAAAGAGAAGGGAACTACCTCAACATAGTGAGAAGCCATATGTGAAAAACACAGAGAAACATCATACTCAATGGTTAAAGACTAAAACCTTTGCTGTATGATCAGAAACTAGACAAAGTTCCCTGCTTTCAACACAATACCAAAAGTTCTAGCCAGAGCAATTAGGCAAGAAAAAGAAATAAAAGGCATTCAAAATAGAAAAAAGTAAAATCATCTTTGTTCACAGACATGATGTAGAAAAACCCTAAAGACTATGTGCGTGCCTTGCCTATACACACACACACACACACACACACACACACACACACACACACACCTGTTAGAACTAATAAATGAACCCTGCAAAGTAAAAGGATACAAAATCAAGACACAAAAATTTGTTGCATTTCTATAAACCAACAAGTAAACTGGAAAAAGAATTATAAAAAAATCTATTTATAATAGCATTTAAAATAATAAAATACTTAGGAATTAATTTAACCAAGGAGGTGAAAGATGTGTACAATGAAAACTATAAAATATTGATGAAAGAAATTTAAAAGGACATAAGTCCAATAATTTTTCAGAAGGGTGCCATGACTATTCAATGAAGAAAGCACAGTCTTTTCAACAAATGCTGCAGGAAAACTGGATACCACAACCAAAGAATTAAACGGACCCTTATCTAACATTATATACAAAAATCAACTCAAAATAGATTAAAACTTAAATGTAAGGCATAAAACATAAAACTCTTAGAAGAAAACATAGGGGAAAAGGTTCACCACACTGAATTTGGCAATTATTTTTTGGACATAACACCAATGGCACAGGTAGCGAAAGAAAAAGGACAAATTGGATTTCACCAAAATTAAAAACTTCTGCGCATCAAAAGACAGTATCAACAGAGTAAAAAAGGAAGTATACAGAATGGGAGAAAATATTTGCAAATCACGTATCTGATAAGATACATGATATACAGAGAACTCTTACAAGTCAGCAACACACAACCAACCAGATTAAAAAATGGACAAAACGGGCTGGGTGTGGTGGCTCATGCCTATAATCCCACCACTCTGGGAGGGTGAGGCAGAAGGATCACTTGAGCTCAGGAGTTTGAGAGCAGCCTGAGCAAAAGCCAGACCCTGTCTCTATTAAAAATAGAAAAATTAGCCGAGCTTCATGTAGTCCCTGTTACTTGGTAGGCTGAGGCCGGAGGATCATTTGAACTCAGGAGTCTAAGGTTGCTGTGAGCTAGGCTGACACCATGGCACTCGAGCCTGGGCAACAGAGTGAGACTTGGTTTCAATAATAATAATAATAGGGTTGGCAGCCGTAGCACAGTGGTTACGGTGCCAGCCACATGTACTGAGGTTGGCAGGATTGAACGTGGCCTGGGCCACCTACACAACAAGGAAAACTGCAACAATAACAACAAAACATAGCCGGGCATTGTGGCAGGTGCCCGTAGTCCCAGCTACTTGGGAGGCTGAGGCGAGGGAATCATTTAAGCTAACCAAGAGTTTGAGGTTGCTGTGAGCTGTGACGTCACAGCACTCTACCAAGGGCAACATAGTGAAACTCTGTCTCAATAAATAAATAAATAATAATAATGGGCAAAGGACTTGAGTAGACATTTCTCCAAAGATACACAAATGGCCAACAAGCCATGGAACGATGATGAATATCACTTATAAGGGAAATGCAAATCAAAACCACAGTAAAATACCACCTCACAGCTATTAGGATAACTGTTCTCAGAAAAAAAAAATTAGGGCAGTGCCTGTGGCTCAGTGAGTAGGGTACTGGCCCCATATACCAAGGATGGCAGGTTCAAACCTAGCCCTAAAACTGCAACAAAAAAACAGCCGGCCATTGTGGCAGGAGCCTGTAGTCCCTGCCACTCCAGAGGCTAAGGCAAGAGAATCACCTAAGCCCAAGAGCTGGAGGTTGCTGTGAGCTGTGACACCATGGCACTCTACTCAGGGCAACAAAGTGAGTCTCTAAAAAAAAAAAAAATTTAACAAAACCCCAGGAAACAACAAATGTTGGTGAGGATGTGAACCCTTTTGTGCCATCAGTAGAAATGTAAAATGGCACAGCTTCTGTGGAAAACAGTACAGTGACTCTAAAAAATTAAAAATGGACAAATTCACCTGTACCCAAATAGGATAAATTATAGGCATGATCCCCACAATATCATTCTCTTCACCCATCCTCATGATCTACTAAAAAACAAACAAAAAAAAAGTAAAAAAATAAAAACTAAAAATGGAATTACCAGAAGGTCCAACAACCCCACTTCTAGGTATATACATACACCAGAGAAGAGAAAGTAGTGATTCAAACAGATATTTATATACCCATGTTCATTGCAGCATAATTAATCATCACCATACCACGTGAAAGCAACCCCAGAGTCTGTTGACAGATGAATGAATAAACAAAGCTGGGCGTGGTGGTGCATGCCCCTGCAGCCCCAGATACATGGGATGCTAAGGCAGGACAACTTAAGCTCAGGAATTTAAGGTCAGCCTGGGCAACATAGTGAGACCTTATATCTTAAAAAAAATAAATAATTTTTTAAAATGTGGCACATGCAGGTAATGAAATACTACATAAAAAAGAAGGAGATTCTGGCATACGTTATACTGTCAAAGAACCTTAAGGACACATAGGCTAAGTGAAATAAGCCAGTCATAAAAACACAAATTCTGTGATTTTACTTACAAGCAGTACTGAGAATAGTCAAAATCATAGAGAAAGTACAATGTAGCTGCCAGGGGTTAAGGACAGGGGAAATAGGGACATTATTGTTTAATGGATGGAGTTTCAGTTTTACAAGATGGGGAGAGTTCTGCACACAGATGGTGACCATAGTTACATAACACTACAGATGCATTTAATACTGCTGAACTGAACACTTAAAATGGTCAGGCAGTAAATTTTTTCATGTATATTTTACTACTTTTTTAAAAATCAGGGAAAAAAGATTTGGTTTATATAATTATATTCTCACAATGCAGTAAGAAGGAAAGCAAGAGGCACTGGGAGACAAATTGAATGACGAGTGTGTTGTTTGTTGGTTTTTATGAACAAAGTTAAACAATAAATGAATGAAAGAACAAGGAATGAGACATGACTATTGCTTGGAGGATGCAGTAGAACTGCTCAGGAAGAAGGAAGAGAAGAAAACCATTTGTGAATGTCTGATGGTGTGGGGCACACTTTCATACAGGAAAGCAGGAAAAGCAGGAACCCAAGGGGTGCTGCAACTGCCCGAGGTAAAGCAGTGCTGAGAGAGAAGGGGGTCGCTCCTACAAATCAGCATCTTCAACCTCTCACAGAAGATACTAATGAAATTTGCTATGAAGGATCAAATAGATAAAAACAACTAAGTCTGGAGCAGCGCCTATGGCTCAAAGGAGTAGGGTGCCGGCCCCATATACTGGAGGTGGCAGGTTCAAACCCAGCCCCGGCCAAAAACTGGGGAAAAAAAAAAATTGTCTGAATGAAAAGAAAGAAAAATATTTATAAACATCACAAAGAAAACCTTAAGACATATTCCCATAAGTAAAAATTGTAGAGTTTTTATTCTTCAACAATACAATCAAACCAGAAATTTAAAACATAAATTTAAGCCAAAATTTTTAAAAAATCCCCTTCCTGAGTAAATATCAAAATATTAACTCAAACAATTGCTAAATCAAAGAGGAAAATGTAAACTATACTTGCAGATTACTTATAAAATAATAAAAATAAGAATATCATGTAATAAGACTCATAGGACACTGCTAAAAGATTTTCAGAGACAAAACTTGGTTTAAAATCTTTTAGTCACAAAACAAAAAATAGGCCATGCATGATGTGATGGCTCAAGCCTTAATCCCAGCACTTTGGGAGGTTGAGGCAGGAGGATTGAGACTACCCTGGGCAACATACTGAGACCTCTATCTCTAAAAGAAAAAAAAACCACAAGAATTAAATAAATATGCTAAGCTTGAAAGTCATTAAGTTTGAAAAAGTCAACAGTACAAACTTAAGAAAATCAATAAAGACAAATACAAAGGCAATGATTAATAAAATGTTAAAATGTTAATGACCAGAATGAATTAAAAAATACATATATATATAGCATTGATTCTAAACTGAGGAACAAAAATATTAGTTGCTCACAGCAAAAGGCTCATCTCTCCTGAGAAAACAATATTGAGCACAGAATCTACATCAAAAATTGTTGAAAGAACTTAACTTTATTAACTTTTATGATCTCAACTTATAAAAGTTACTCACCACTGGATATAAGAGAAGCTATGGGTTCTTCTTTTTTAAACAAAAAGACAAGAGTCTTACTCTGCACCCTGGAGTCACAGCTCACAGCAACCTCAAACTCTTGGGCTCAAGCGATTCTTTTGCCTCAGCCTCCTGAGTAGGTGGGACTACAGGAGCCTGCCACAACAACCAGCTATTTTTTTTGTTGCAATTGTCATTGTTGTTTAGCTGGCCCAGGTTGAGTTCGAACCCGCCACCATTGGTGCATGTGGCTGGCACTGTAACCACTGTGCTACGGGCACTAAGCCTTTTTTTGAGACAGAATCTCACTCTGTTGCCCTGGGTAGTGTTGTGGCATCACAGCTCACAGCAACCTCAGTGTCTTGGGCTCAGACAATCCACCCACCTCAGCCTCCCAGAGTGTTAGGATTACAGGCGTGAGCCACTGCACCCAGCCATGAGCTCTCTTTATATATGAAGTAAGCTGGATGTGGGCAAACGAAGAGTGCAGGGGTCTGTGGCCCTGCACAAAGTAGCCCCTGGGCTCTAGGCAATGGCTGCTCTACTGAACACCAGCCTAGCAGGGCCAGATTTTCTGACTTTTCATGAGAAGCAGAAATATGAATTTATGTTTGAAGTAGCTTAAATGTTAACAATAAATTTTTTTTTTTTTGCAGTTTTTGACCAGGGTTGGGTTTGAACCTGCAACCTCCGGCATATAGGGCCAGCACCCTACTCCTTTAAGCCATAGACGCCGCCCCCTTAAATATTAACAATAAATTTGTCAGAAATACTATGTCAAGCAGAATCCATTAGCTGGAATCAGCCTGTGAGCTTCCAGAACTCAACCTACAGCTCACAAAGACTGGATCCACACTATTCCCTGGCCCCAGGGCAGAGGGTTGGGGCCTGGTCAGTTCATTTCCCAGTGTGTTGGACAAACAGTTCCATTTTTACGTGAGCCATGACCTGAAAAGAACTGGGTAGCTTTGGTCATGATGGTCTGTAGCTCAGTCAGGCTCTGGAACTCTGTGGAGCTAGATTATAGCTACTCAGGCTAGGGCAGAGCCCTGTGGTTGGTCTGAGGTCAGCAGCTGTGGCCTGAGAGGTGGAGGACACACCAGTTAGTGGAGCCATGTCTTGTGGCCAGTTATGAGGTGTATAAACTCACGTACACGAAGAATCCCAGCAGACCCTCCTCTTTGAAAATCTTCCCAATGGAGCTCAGCACACCACTGTGAAGGAGGCAAGACAGGAACACAGGTTACCTGGTCACCAAGCAGAAGCCCACCCTGGTGTGGAGCAGAGCCCAAGCCCTGCTCAGATCCAGCCAGTCCTGGCCAGGATGTGGAGGACGGTTACTCACAACATTCTGAGTACAAAAGAACAGAGAGCTCTTGATTGGGTAGGAGGAGTCTATACAGTTCATGGAATGGAGAAAACCAACAACCCACAGGGGCAGAGGACCTAACAATCCTCTACTGCTCTTTTGGGGGATCTGGAATTCAGGAACAAACCTCCTGGCTTAGGCCCTACTCTTATCTAGGGACAGTGATTATCTCTGGGTTAAACCACCTGGGGGCAGAACAGCCTGCATGCCCACCCAAGGCTGAAAGGAGGACGGGGTGGTGAGTGCAGAAAATCATCTGTCCAATGGAGGGAGCTAGAACATACTCTTCTTAGCAAAGTATCTCAAGAATGGAAGAAAAAGTATCCAATGTACTCAGTCCTACTATGAAACTAATTTATAGCTTTCATGTGAAAGCTGTAACCCCATTATAGCCCAAGAATATGGGGAAAGGGGAAAGGGAGAGGAGGGGAGGAGGGAGGATGAGTGGAGGGAGGGTAATTGGTAGGACCACACCTATGGTGCATCTTACAAGGGTACATGTGAAACTTATTGAATGTAGAATATAAATGGCTTAACACAACAACTAAGAAAATGCCATGAAGGCTATGTTAACCAGTTTGATGAAAATATTCCAAGTTGTATAGAAAAGCAGCACATTGTACTCCATGACTGTATTAATGTACACAACGATTTAATAAAATAAATAAATAAATAAATAAGAAAATAATCTGTCCAGAGGGCAGAGAAGGAACACAGGATCCTGTAGCCTATTAAAACAGGACTGGCTGTGGTGTCTAAGGTATGAGAGGCTAAAGAGGTCTGTCCTAATTAGAGGGTCTAAAAATGACAGTGGAGGCCAAGGCACTGGTAAGGCCTGGTCCTGGGGTGCACCAGCACTGCCAGGCTCCATTATTGTTCTAAGAAGCACGGCTCGGCCACCTGGGGTTCTGAGCTAGATTAATGCCTCCTGGTTCTATCAACCTCATACTTCAGATGGGGTAACAGGCCAGTTTTCCATTACTGGAACCCCAAACGAGGCACCAGCACTGTGGTGGCCAAGCTTTCTGTGGTGGGAGCCTCACAGGACAGATGCAGAAAACAACCCCAGGAAATGAGAATCTTACACAGGAAGGGTAACTCTGGCATGTTCTCCTGCCACATGCTTTTAGGACCCACCTCCCATCTTGCACTGGGCCTCAGAACAGCAAGGAAGGCATACGTGCCCTGGGAAGGGACTGTGTCAAAACATGTCCCCAGCACCCGCTCAGGGCCATGCATCTAGGTAAGTTTTTGGTGAACAATTAAAGGGATAGGCCGTAAACCCACAGGGTGGATAGCTTCTTCATAGAGGATGAAAGGATGAAAAGAGTTAAGAGCCAGGTTCTGTGACAGCTGGAGAAATTGTTAGAGAATAACCTCAGGTGTCCAGGAGGGGAGCTCAGCTGAGTACTAAAGGGCAGAATCAGCCCTGGTGCCAGAACACCTAATGTAAGCTGATTCCAATCCCGTTCACCCCTTTGTAACACATTTAGGGAAGACACTGGCAAGAGACAGAAAACGCCCCTGGACACAGACTACAGAAGCCACTACCACATTCTCAGAAGCTAGGCGGCAGGCTACGCTATCACACAGAACTAGGGCAGAAAAAGTGCAGCAACAGAGCCCAGTAGGGCCTGTCCTGGCAGACGCTGAAGGAGAAGAAGGCCATCCTGTCAGTCCAAACAGAATTACTCACCTATATTTAGCCTCCCTTCCCACAAACTGGACCATGCAGCGCATTGAGATAACTGGAGAAAAAAGAAAACACAGGTGGCCAAAGCCTGTAATACCACTACTACAGGGTGCCCAGTGCAGAGTGGCCACTGAACAGTGTGGCCTCTGTCAGAGTACAGAAGGGGAGGAGGGCCCCTGGGATGCCCTGTCACAACTCACGACAACAATGTCCTATTTTTTCCTGCTTTGGAAATCCCAGCTCCCTTTGGAAAAGACTTGGGGCCAATCTCTCCTCAGTGGGGTTCCACCAGAATACTCCCCACCTCACTGCCACTTCCCAGTTGCTCTACCCCTGCCTATCGACAACCCACAAGGGATGGCCCCACACCTCAGCCACACTGGACCTCTGGCTTCACTGCAGTGTCCCATCGGGTGACTTACCATGCAGGGGATGGGCCAGCATGCGGGACACACACTGCATCATCATCTCATAGGAGGTCTAGAAGAGAGCAGAGTGGCGTGGGTGGGCCTGTCTCTGGAATTGGCACTTGCAGGGAGGTACAAGTTCTCATGGCAGAAAACCAAGATCCCACATCCTTCACATAGGGTCAGTCCACCAAGCATGGCTCTACTTGGTGCCCGCTCCTAATTGCCTCTACAGGGAAGTACTGCCAGGTCCCAGGCTAGGCCCAGAGGCAGCTGAGAAGGCTTTCTAGGATTTCCTACAGTGTCAGGCTTGGGCTCCTTCCAGGTGCCATCCCACCCACGCACATATAAGAACCCAACTCTGTTACTCTTCAATGACCTGCCCAGCTCAGGCGTGAGAAATAGTCCGGTTCCCCTCCTAGCACCTCTCCCGCTCCAACTCTACATACACACCTCCTTCACTACTTTCTTCAGAGAAGTCTTCATATCATCCTTGTTGGAAACCTGCTCAATTTCATCTGGAGGAAAAACCTGAAACAAAAAGCAAAGGAGGGCCCTCAGCAAAGTACAGCTATGCCTCTTAATATAGCTCTTAAGGGACACAGCAGGAACCAGTCTCTACTATATTCTCTGCAGCGTCCACTAGCTGGGCCTGCTTCAGGTAACCCCTAAGTTTGGGGCTTGGAGGAAAAAAAAACTGTCTGGTGTTATGGCTGTGGGACAAGGAAGGTGGGAGCACTCCTTCCCACTTGGTGCCTGAGTGGAGCTCCACCAGCCGAGGAAACAGGGAGTGGGACCAGCGCACATAGGCTGCCTCCGGGGGTGGCCAGGAGCATGGGGGCACTCAGCCAACTGCTCCTGACTCTGCCCCAGGCTTACCTTCTTCATACTGCCCCGGGTCACAGTAGAGAGGGCGTTGGACATCAGTCGGGGGCTTAAGCCTCGGAAAAGTCCGATCTTACCATCCACTTGCACAATGTATTTGGCTATAAGAAAACAGAAGTGGCGGAGTCATGCCCAGCCCAGTGGTGCCCACTCTTGGGTCACATATACACCCAGACCAGATGTAGCTTATCCCTAAAGTCACTGCCAACTACAGGCACAGAGGGAACATCATCCAGGACCTGGAAGCAGTCAGGCCCTAATCACTAAATGTCTTCTAACCTGCCTCTTTTTGTAAAGCCCTCAAAATGTATTTTTGATGAATAAGTTTATAGATTTTATTTTTTTAGCTTTAAAAATACTACTTGGCAAACAGCTATGATTTCTCAGCTCAGCAACTTAAGTGCTGCAACCCAGAAAAATAATTCTATTACTTAAATATTCTGATTTTCTCAGGGAAAAGGAAAAAAAGAAAAAGAGAGAGTGGCCACAGGCAATGATGAAGCCCGCAACCTAAGGGAGGAGGAAAAGGGAAAGGAAGGGCTCCCCAAGGACAAACTCAGGAATGTCCCCTGAACACGCAAAGACAATCCCCACCCTGTCCCTGTACTGCACTCAGGATACCACCTGGTACTTGGTCGCATTTATTAGTCAAAGGAAAAATAAGTTAAGTCTGTGGAGAAGTAACTAAAATCAGTGAACAATTCTATAGAAAAACTTTAAAACTGTCAGGGAAGCTAGACCTACCTGTATGGGTTACTGGCTTTTTACTAGGGCCTAACTTTCTAAGGATACTTCATTGTTTTTTATCAACTTTTAAAATGTGGTCAAAAGGCAGTGTATTTTATTAAACCTGTGTACCTGGAAGCTAGCAGAATATTCTCTCAGACAACATGCTCTCCTTTAGGCCCATGACTTTAGCTCTCTTGTACCTCACAGAGGCAGGAACAGCCAATATGCCTTTTCCTCCTCTGCAACACATCTGCCAGCCCAGCAATTCAAAGTCATGGCTAACACTGGCTTTCCCTGGGCCAAGTACCTGTTATTCATATAGGTGGTTTCCTGAGATAAGGTTGGAAAGGGAGGGGTAGTGGGAGGGAAGGGGACACTGGGTGACATGGCAAGGTGCCCCACTTCACAGGGTGAATAGGCAGAGGAAGGTTTGTTTTGGGCGGGGAGATCCTTGTCAGGAAAAGGGAGCTCTATCTTTTGCAAAACACTTACCTTCTTTCTATCTGATTTGCCCGTCAGTAGGAAAGGAAGGACACTTACTTCTCCCATTTTAGAGACAAATTAATGAACAAGAGCAGAGAAAGGTACATCAATATGCGTAGAGGCCTCTGTGGGCCCAAAGGATCCACGGCTGGCCAAGGGCTCTGTCATTCAGGGTCTTGCTGCAGTGCCTAGAAACCCTCTGAGGAGATCTTTATACCAGAGCATGTCACAACAGCTGTGGCGCTTTCCACAATGACATGGGGAGGATGAGACACTGTCCAGACAGTGTCTAGCCAGCCAGACTGGAGAGCAGGTATGATGTCTGGAAATGCCCAACAAGACATCTGCTCACATCTGCACTGAGACATTTAGATAAACAAGGCCAGAGGGCCACCTCAGAACCCTGCTCATCCTTCCAAGAGGCAGTAAGATGGGGGTTAAACCTCTCAATCTGGGATCCCTTCGGGAACGGCTGTGTGACATGAATAGAGATGATCTGGATTCTAACCTTACATCTCCATGACAAGGCATACAGAGCCAGACACAGAGAAGCCATAATGAAGGGTACTGGCAGCCCTCCATCCTGGCTGCCACACATCCAGCGCCATCTCTGAATACTGGCTCCACTGTACAACTTCTACTTCTGTGAGTTCCCCTCCCCTACACTGACAACCTTAAAACGACACATTCTGCCTGGCCCTAGACTCTGCACTCAATGACACAGGGACAAAACTGGAAGAGAAATATGACATCTGATTCTGTCAACAGTCTGTGAGTGGAACTAGGTGACAGAGAGGCCAAGCCCTAAGTTATTCAGCAGAAAAATTTTCAGAGGACATTCTGGACTAACCATTAACAGGTAAGAGTACTGGTGTAAGAAACACTAGAGGAGTAGCCTGGGGTGGAACACTGGCTGTGAATGTGGAGAAAAGGGCACATTTAAAGAAAGCCTCTAACTAGCCAGGCGTTGTGGTGGGCACCTATGATCCCGGCTACTCAGAAGGCTGAGACAAGAGGATTGCCTAAGCCCAAAAGTTTGAGGTTGCTGTGAACTAGGATACCATGGCATTCTACCCAGGGCAACAGTGTAAGAATCTGTCTCATCTTCACATTTTTTATGTTTACCTGGATGGAGATGGAACATATTCCTCTTAGTAAAGTATCTCAAGAATGAAAAAAAAGGTATCCAATGTACTCAATACTACTATGAAATCAATAGATAATCACCTGCACATTCATACGAATGGTAAAACATAACTATAGTCTACAAAGTAGAAGGGAAAGGGGTGAGGTAGGAGGAGGGAGGGTATTTGGGAGAACCTCACCTAATGTGCATGATGCAATGGTATATTTCAAAACTATTAAGAAAAGAGTATAATTGTGATAGATTGTTGTTACTGTTAATCACTGTTACTGTTAATCAGTTCAATGTAAGCATTTCACACTGTATATCAAATCAGTACACTGAACCCCATAAATGCATTGATGTACACAGTTATGATTTAATAAAAACAAAACAAAACAAATCTGTCTCAAAAAAAAACCAAAGCATCAACAACAACACAAAAAAAAAAAGAAAGAAAAAAAAAAAGAAAAGAAAGCATCCAGCTGGGCATCATGGTGCGTGTCTATAGGCACAGCTACTCAAGAGACTGAGACAGAAGGGCTCAAGCCCAGAAGTTTGAGGCTGCAGAGAGCTGTGATCAGGCCACTGCACTCCAGCCTAGGTGGATAGAGCAAGACCTTGTATTTAAAAAAACAAAAACAAACAAAAAATAAAGAAGGTCTCTATCACAGTCACCTGCTGAGGGTAGGGATGGGGAGAGAGACAGCAATGGTGGACGTGAGGACATAAAAAGGCCTTTGCCAGCTGGCCCAGGGGTGGGGATGAGCAGCAGAGGCAGCAAGGCGGGTTTCTTGGTGGATAGATGGGGAGCTTGTATGAGGGGCCGCGGCTTGAAGAAGCTGAACAGACAAGGAGGGCAGCAGGGCCAGGGCAGGTAAGTGGCTAGTTAGGGCCACACAGAGGCGGTGCTACAACCCCCCCCCCCCTCGCACACACAATTCTGTGACCAGTATGGAGGAGCCAGAGTGGGCAGGCACCACTGCCTAGGGAATGCAGGGTAAATAGAACAAGCAGGTGGGAAGAAATAAAAGATTGTAGAGGGCCCCACAGGCCTCCTGATGGAATGGCAGGAAAGTAGAACAGCTGGTAACAAGGGCCGACTGCTCAGAAGGCAAAAGGAAACTGCCCCGACCCCTGCTTCCAGGCTGCGATGGCTTAATGCAGACCTGCCCCTCTGTCAAGATACCTATCTGTCCCCTCCCGCAGCCTGGGTTGGTAAATGGCAGCTGCAGGCAGAGGAACTAGACCAAAGCTGTAGTGTTCACCCATTTCTGCCCCAACACCCTGACAGCTCCAACCACACTCTTACATCCCCTCCTCTCTGCCAGCTCCCAGCTGGGCCTGCTCCTCACTGCAGCCCTCTCTTTTGTCAGCCTGGCCCTACCTAAGAGGGAAGCACACTCACCGTAGGTGAAGAAGCTCGGCAGATAGAGGACCTTCCTCCCCAGCACATTGGTCCCAAGGGTGGGGGGCATTGGTTCATGACCCACCTTCAGATTAACAGAGACAAAGGAAGATCAGATTCTACTGGTGATTCAGTCCCGCTGCTCCTCCTCTTTCCCAGGCCTCTGACTCTTCTCCCACAAATTCTAAGTCTGTTACTGTTAATGTTTTCCCCCATCAAATACACCAGAAATGTCATCAATGTCTTTAACATCAGCTGTGCATAATTTCTCAATGAACAGAAATGTCTACCCCCAGATGCTACCCCAACCACAATCCAAATCACACCCATTCTCCAACATTCTTACCTTCACATCCCAGGTATGTCCAATGTAGAAGTCCCCATTTCCATATACTTCAAACCCCACTCTCATCTCAGAATTAATCTCAGTTAACTTTATTATAATTTCAATTCCAAATGTGGAATCATCAAAATATATCATACCCAAATCTCAGTCCCAAACTTCAGACACCTCAGCCCTAAGTCACCTTTTCCAAAGTTCATCTCAAACTCAAATTCCTTACCAAATCTCCCACAGGCCCCTCCGCATCTATATCCTCAAGCTTAGCAAACTGTTTGCTCAAATCACAGCCATTCTTCAAGCAAACCCTGTGTTCTAATCTCAATCATTCCATATTCCTGTGACAGGATCCCTCCCTGATTTTTACAAGACCATTATAATTCCTGCTGTACAGATGCTTATTATAATTTAAGTATGTGCTAAACTCATGGGCTGGAGAAGACCAAGCCATTCTTATCTTGTGAGGAGGTGGGGTCTCTGCAGAGGGGTGAGGCATTTGTTGTGCTGCCAATTAATGTGGAGAGACCAGTCCCTAGGTGGGGAGGGAGAAAGCCTCCCTTAGCAGGGGGCCAGGACACCAGCTCTGTGCCCTCCAAATGGGCCAGCTGGGTTCAGGGACCAGAAGAGCAGCTTCCTTGGATGTGGAAGAGGAGGGGGTCTGCAGCCACGGTGGGAGTGGAAATGGCAGGTTAGGATGCTCTACTTTATAAACTGGATGAGGTGCACTTACAGTGCTTTTTTGTCAATTAAGTGCTGTTGAAAGTTTAGGCTGTCTCTTCTGGATATGATTCTGAGAGGTATAACAGATTCTTTTTTGAGACAAAGTCACACTTCATTGCCCTTGGTAGGGTGAAGTGGCCATCATAGCTCACAGTAACCTCAAACTCTTGAGCTCAAGCAATCCCCTTGCCTCAGCCTCCTGAGTAGCTGGGACTACAAGCATCTGTCACAATGCCCAGCTATTTTTTAGATATGGGGTCTCACTTTTGCTCAGGCCGGTCTTGAACTCCTGAGCTCAGG
>CAUYTI010013453.1:0-13236 GCA_963575145.1 Galago senegalensis
GGCGGGCGCCTGTGCTCCCAGCTACTTGGGAGGCAGAGGCAAGAGACTCGCTTGAGCCCAGGAGTTGGAGGTTGCTGTGAGCTGTAATGCCACGGCACTCTACCCAGGGGGACAGCTTGAGGCTCTGTCTCAAGAAAAAAAAAAAAGATAAGTTCACACAATAATGACCACAGCCTGCCTAGGAAAGGGGGAGTGGGAAACCATGGGGCCACTGGTTGGGAGTCACAAAATCAGCTGTGGTCAGCAGTTCCTACAGACTGCTGACTACTTCAACAAACCTCTCCACCTACCCACCATTTGCCACCCAAGGAGAATTACCTTTATATTCTTGCTCCCCTCATCTTCCTTCCTACCCACTGTACATCTACCACAACAGGACTTTAGAACCTAAAAGCAGAAGCTGGTAGAAAAACTGGCCCAGCACCCGCAGGCCAGTTTTCTAGTCTGAAACCAAAGCCCATAGACCCAGGGTATTATCATGGTTGGATTAAGCAATGTGGGCTAACATTTGGGCTATAAGCACTTCACAGTATCTATCTGCTCCAGGCTGGGCTCTCTGGTTTAGCAGATGCCCTGCCATGGTACCATGAACAGAATTGGGGCTGAGCAATAGGAGGTCAGAAGTAAGGTCCCTATAAGCTCTTGAAACAGAGTGGAGAATTTCTGTCTCCAGGAAGCAGAGTGTCTCCAAGAACCTACCGTGCAGGTAATCATCCCAACATCTGTCCCTTCCTAATAGGGCTTCAGGCTTCTCTTCTTATGAAGAATGAGAGGCTATCAAAGAAAACCTGGGTTTGAGTCCCAGTCCTCCACTGTGACCCAGGGCAAATGATTTAAGTTTATATTTATCAGTCTCCACCTCTATATAAAGGAGATAATAATTTCTCTCTCATAAGGCTTGAGGAGATTAAATAGGTCAATGTGTGTAAAGCACAGGGGGTGCCCAGCATGGAGCATATACTCAGTCCCTATTAGTTAGTGCTCATCATGACGATCTGAAGGGTGCACTTTACTTGAAACCTTAAAAGCAGTTTGTCTGTTTCTTGCTACTCTTATCCCTTCTCCCTCTGTTCCCCTCCTAAGACACAGGAAGCTGCTGTCATAGGCAGTAGGGCTGATCTAAAACAGTTGCTCTCAAACTTAATTGCTCATTAGAATCCTTTGGGGAGTTTACAAAAACAGCAATGCTCAAACCCCACCCCTAGAAATTCTGATAGAATTGGCCTGAATTGTAGTTTGGGCATGGAGAGTTTTAAAGCCCCCCCCCCCACTCATTGATTCTAATTTGGAGCTTTAGCGTTATAAACTCCTGCTAACCTACAGCCTTGCTACTCAAAGCATGGCCCTTGAAGCATTGGCATCACCTCGGAACTTGTTAGAAATGCAGAACCTCAGGCCCTCCTCCAGGCCTACTGAGTCAGAATCTGCATTTGCAAGCTCCCCAGGGAGGACTTGTGTTCATTAAGCTGTAAGAAGCCCTATTCTAGAGCATTTTGCCCTTCAAATTTGGCTCAAAGTTTACCACTTCCAGAAAGTCCTCTGTGATTATACTCACCAATTATTTACTAAGTATGTGCTACTGAACAAGCCTATACTCTCATCCCTGCATCATTGGTCTCTCCGGTCTGCAGTAGGTATTAAATCTGCTGTTTTTAAGACACTGCTTTATAAATATTCTTTTGACTTGGAGGCCCCCAACTATCTCTGTTGAATGTCTTACTTAGGCAGCAGGGATAAGCTTGTCCAACTTGGAGTGAAAGGAGGGGCAGGGAGATGGGATGTGCAGGCCAGTTATGCTGATGCAAAAGTTTCAAGACTTACTCAGATTCTTTTCAGTCACTTCAGCTTATACATTTATAGGCTATTGTCACTGCTTCTGTATAAACAAACCAAAAATATAAAAAGCACTTCTGTTTTGATACCAAGCCTAATTTACTGTGTTATTTACACAGAGAACTGCCTCAATCAAGTGGTCAGGTCATTTGTGCTCAAATTGCACCCTACTGGGGCCACTAACTACTCACAGGCGCTCCTGGCCTTAGGGGACAAAAGTCTAGAAGAAGCTGCCGAAAGATTAAAAGCAGCTCTGCCTTTTCAACACACACACACACATACACACAGTTCATCCCCCTGCAGATGGGGACCAGAATTCTAAGAAAGCAAACAGCTCAAATTTGGCTGGAGCAAAGATGCTTAAATCATTGATTTAATGTGATGTGTTGTCATTAAAATTTCTCAAGGGACACATAAGCCCTCTGGAAAATTTACTTAAAAAACAACATGTTTTTCCTAACTATAAAAGTAGTACCTTATCCTTGAAGGGAAGCAGAAAACTATAAAGAAAACAAAAATCAGTCATAATCCAGCCTTCCAGAATCCAGTTACCATAATCCAACCACTACTAACATTTTCACACATCACAGTCTTCTCCACACACACACTTTAAACACAAATTTCAGTTTATACTGCCCATATTGTTTTATAACGTTCCTTTTACTAAATGATAGGTCGTTTTTCAATGATACTACTATTTTTCTAAATACAGTATTTAATTACTTCATAGTATTTGTTTATTAATATCACCAATTAATTGTTTATTAATATCACCAAAATTAATGTATAGCTAGGATGCAATCTATACATATGTGCATGTAATACATTATATATGTTTATATGTATGTGTATATACTATTTTATATGAACAAACTATGCACTTACAGACATTTTTGTTTGCAACTTTACTTAGATTTTAATTATTTATATATTAAGACTATTTTCCTAGAAGAATTACTACTAGATCAATGCATATAAACCCTTTTTTAATGTTTCTGATACAAATTACAATGTTGTCCCAATTTACACACTCAATAAGAGTAAACTGCATTGTCTAATAAAGCTGTGCATTTGGGACAATCTCTTGAGCCTCTTATGCCTCTGAAACTTTAACCAGTGAAACTATGGTGGCCAAGGAATCCTGAAATGTCAGCTCTAGACATGTTGCACATTATAGGGTAGATGGAAAAGAGGACGTGAGAAATGTGTGATGGCACAAGGGAAGGGAAAGAAAATGCTAAGAAACAGAGGTCACCTCAAAGATGAATTTGGAGCTGCCAAAGTTGGTCTTCTGTTTCTGCCAGAAGTTGTCGGGTTTGATGATGAGGGCCACATGGATCTCGGCTGGAAAGGCTTCCTGCAGCGTTTTGAGGAGGGGCTTAATGAGGTCCCACTTGGAGCCCCGCATGTCGATGATGACAGTGAAGCCACGTTTGCACACGTCCTCACTGTAGAGAGGTCAGAGGTCAGGCATGGTCACTCTAGGTAGCTGAGATTTTGGAGTACACAGTCAAAAAGCCCCCAGAAATCTGCACTCCCCTTAATGTGTACCACCCTTCCCACTTTGTACTCTGGCTCCCTTCCAACTCACTCAAAATGTATTGCCTTAGAAAATCTTTTTATATTAATCTTGCCTGACCAATGGCCCTGGCATTCTGCCTTCTCCCAGCACTTTGCAAATAACTCAGCCTTCCCTACACAGGTTGAGTATCTCTGATCCAAAAATCTGAAATCTGAAATGCTCCAAAATTTGAAACTTTTTAAGTTTTGACATGGCACTCAAAGGAAATGCTCATTGGAGTCTATCAGATTTTAGATTTTTAGATGAGGGTACTTGTTGGGATGTTTACAATTTGAGTATTCACAACTGTATTTGCTTTCTTTTTTCATTTGTCTCCCTCTCTTCGTCCTAGAATGAATCAAATTTTCCCTGCTTGAATTCAAGCTCTTTAAAGACACGCACCGTATTGCCCCTTAAACCTGAGGTGGAAAGTCCTTCACAGCAGTGCTGTTCTTTCCTGCACCCACATCAATGACAGACACTGGTGTACTTTACCACTGAACTCAAACTGGGCCAAAGAATCCTTTCCAATAAAGGCCCCTGGACTAATTCTCCCACTTGATTATAGACAGTACACAAAGTATTAATAATAGGTATTTGCCACCACTATATTTAAAACATATTACTTGTAGTTCAAAAAGCATATAAACTTTAAAAATCAGGTCACTGAGTTATACTGATCACTCAAAGAAAGCCAAGAGTGGAACTGATTAGAACAGTGGGTACAATGCAGCTGTCTCCTGTACTTCCCTTATAAGAGTCACAGTGTGGGCTCGGCGCCTGTGGCTCAAGTGGCTAGGGCACCAGTCACATACACCTAAGGTGGTGGGTTCGAATCCAGCCCAGACCCGCCAAACAACAATGATGGCTACAACCGAAAAAAAATAGCCAGGCGTTGTGGCAGGTGCCTGTGGTCCCAGCAACTTGGGAGGCGGAGGCAGGAGACTGGCTTGAGCCCAGGAGTTGGAGGTTGCTGTGAGATATGCCACGGCACTCTACCCAGGGGGACAGCTTGAGGCTCTGTCTCAAAAAAAAAAAAAGAGTCACAGTGTGGAAATAAACATTTCAGAATGTTAAGGGAGGACAGTTGATGGGGGAGTAACTCTTAAAATCAAGGTACATTGAAGTGACAGTGACCATCTTGAAAACAAAGATATAAGCAGACTAAGTGAATCAAAATGTTACTACATAAATTATTAAGTACCAAAGTTTATTTAAACACTCCAACTTCAACTATAACTCTAAGAATCAGAAAAAAGAAACAAAAGTAAATAGTTCTAACATCTCAGTTTGGAAAAAAATTATGTTTGATATTTAGAGGGTCTTTTCCTTCTCTTATTTTTGATTTAGCCTATTCCTTTATTTTATAACTCAAAATAGACTTCAGTTAATTCACTTTTTTTATATAAACACCAGTGTATTCCCTTAGGGTCTTTTGCTTAATTTCCCATTTTGCAGACTGCAATTGATTAAACCACCATGTGTGTTTCATGATCCTCAGATGTGCCTACTACACACTACACATCAGTTGCTTAGAGCTACTGGCACACACTTAGACTAAGGCTACACTTTGGAGGATTTAGGCCATAAAAAGAAACAAAAACCTTTTTTCGGGCTCACTCTCAACTCTCAAGGAGTGATCAGAATGTTACAGCCCTGTGCAGAGTCCACAGCTCCTGTGCATATGTGAATGCCTCAAGCACAGGCAGCTTACTTAGACTTTCCAGGTAGACAGAAAATTATCCAGTAAGGGGATTCTCTCTAGAATGAGAGGAAGGCTGAGCATTCTCCCAAAATCCTACATCACAAAGGAAAAGACTTGCCTTTTCTTCTCTGACATGTATTAAAACAAGTGGCCAAGGTCTGTGATAAATAAATTTTTCTGCCTTCTTGTCTTAAATCAAGGTGCCTTTTAAAAAAAATTATATGATTTCTTTCCCCTTCTAAGGGATAATCATAGACAAGCTAAACTATTCAAAGATCTATATAAGAGATGCTAATGGTAGAAATTTATGATAGCCCAGCGTATTTCCTTTTAATCTCTCTTGTACATATATTTACATACCAAATAGTGTTCTATTTTTCACTGTAATAGTTTTTTCTCATATCTAAAGTATCTTTGAAACTATTCTATTTAATGAGATATAGTATGTCTTATGCCTATCCCATAACTTAACCATTCTCTTTACTGCTTTACAGAAAGGTATATCAACTTACACATCCACAAGAAATGTGTGAAAGGACCTCTTTCTGTATCTTCACCATCACTGGTTACTGAACTTTCAAAATCTTTGCCCGTTTTCCAAGGAAAAGACTGCATTACATTTAAATTTGAATTTCTTTGATGACTAGCTATTGCTTATTGGTCTATATGTTTCTTCTGTGAATTATCCTTCCTTTTATCCATTTTTCTGTCAACGTTTAATGGTTTTCTAGTGGATTTAATGAGTATAATTTAGCTTAGCTTGACTTGTATTTGTTGCATGCCCCCTTATGTCAGGTTCTACACCATAACTGTGGATCTCGCCTTTCCTTAGAGATAATGGTCTTCTTGATTTCCCTGCTCCTCAGACTCTACCCCTGTTGCCAAAAATATGCTGACATGAGAAATATCTGTCCCTAACTGCAAATAGTCAGTGTTTTTACCAAGAGCTGGAGGTTGACCATTCCATTATTAAAAGGTGGTGGTTAGTAGCAGACTATATTCTATTAACTAATAATTTCTGACAACCAAAAGCAAAAATTAGGTGCTAATATTATCTAAGGTATTCTCAATAACTCAGGAGATGAGGACAGACACCCAGTGGTTGAATGCTGAGAACTAATCTTTCTATGAAAACAGCTTAATCTGCCAAGATACTTTAGGTATATTTGGTTTCAAGTAAGGGACATAGCTAGAGAAGCAGAAAGAACTATTACAGATATTACAGCTTTACCCCTGCTTCTAGACCAGCCTTCTAGTACCTAAAACTCTGGCCAAAGGGCTCTTAGCCTACTTCTGAGCCCATGGGTATCTCTTTCCAGGGTCCAATTCCCAAGTGCAGGTAACACCAACTATATTTGTATCCCTGTGCCTGAAGGGTAGCAAAGGTTTGCTATTTGCAAGGATATGATTAGAATATATAATGTATGGGCTGAGGTTTCCATTCACATGCATGAGGCCGCCTTCAATGCAGGACAGAGCTGGGGAGTGGACAGATGAGGAAATGGTCACAACCACCATGGGTGTGGGTTGATCTCTGTGTAGCCATGTTTAGGCTTGGGAGCTCAGACTCATCCAACAAATCTAAATTTGAAGATGGCCTTTGTCAAGATAGAAGGACAAAACATGTTTTATTTAATAGTTAGATTGCTACATTAATTTTAAATATCCAAAGGATATGTGAGCACCACAATATTAGAACAAGGGCTTGCATGAGAAGAGTGTGGAGTGGAAGCAGGCTTCAAATCAGAACGCACCTATAAAGGCAGGGAGCTAGACTGATCCTAAAGGCAATGAGGAACTACTGGAGGGTACCATTCAGGGAAGGAACACAATCAGATGATTTGCAGAGATGACCCCCCAGCTGTCCAGGAGAGCAAATTGGGGTCCACTCAGAGGACTGGTCAGAGTAGAAGCAGAGAAACTACCTACTTTGGGTCCTTGCTAAAGTAACTCCTCAACACAGTCTTCCTTGGGCCACCCTACTGGAAAAGTACAACTGCCACCTGTCCCCACTCCCCTTCTCTGATTGATTTTTCTCCTTAGCATTTATTGTCATTTATTTCATTTATTTATTGTCCATCTTCCCTCACTGAAAGCAACCTCAAGGAGAACAGGCATTTTTGTATTTTTTTTTTCACTGCAGGATTCCATGCCTGGTACATAGGAAGACTCAGTACACTGAGAAACATAGCAGTTAAGGGTATGGAAACAAGAACCAGACTTTCTAGGTTCAAATCCTAGCTCCATCACTTGCTTACTGTGGAACTTCTCTGTACCTTAGTTCAACACTATAAAATGTGAATAACACTAGAAATTACATTACAGAGTTCTCTAAAAGGTTAAGTTTGTTAATATGCATAAGCACTTATGATGGTGCCAGACCCATAGTTTGTACCTTGAAAGTCTTGGCTATTGTAGGAGATGTTGTTGGTGCTCCACCCAGGGCCCCTGTTTTGACCACTGTGCTTGTCCTCAGCTCAGAGTGTGTTGCAGCTGTCAGATTATGCCTGTGAAGGCTTGCCTTTGGCTGATGGGCACTACTCCTCCAAGAAAAAACTGGGCAGTTAAATCCTTGCCCTAGAGCTGGCCAGTGCCTCTCTTGGACAGGTGTGCCAAAGCCTAGCCCCATTACCTCAGGACAGAGCAACTTCGAAGTGTGACACATGCCTCCTCACCTCCCTAGTCCCCTAGAAAGGCTATGGCTAGACTTTATCTGAGACCCCATTCTTATTGGGTCTTTCCTCTTTCCCAATTTTGCTTCTGTCATTCCCTTACAAAGTTTTCCTGAATAGCAGGCCCTTAAATCCTTTATATCCAAATCCTCATCTTAAGAAACATAGCCTAAGACAGTTATTCTTATTATTGTGCTATAAATAATAATGTAAATATGATATATTGTCAGCTGCCTGTATCCATGGCGGTTTTGATCCTCACAGATGTGAAACCCACAGATACAGCAACTATATATTTCATACACACATGAAATTCTGAAGGAAATTTGATATATAGTCTGGAGGTTAAAAGAGAAACCTGGACTGGAAATTTGGGGATTCGTGGGAGTCACTCAATGGCAAATAGTAGGTGTTCAATAACATTTGCTGAATGAATAAATCCATGAATGAATGAGTGGTAATTAATAGGCACAAAAGTGAAAGATCACCCATCAGAAACGAGGAAGAGCAGAACCATCTTCTGAGTCAAGGGTAGAACTGGCAGGAATATTAATGTTTAAGAAATGAAAGGGCAAAGTAGATGAACCCTAGGGGAAAGTACAAAGAGAGAGAGAGAACCAGGAGAGGAGTGAAGTCAAAGAAATAAGGGAAGACAGGATTTCAAGAAGGCACCACAATGTTAAATGCTGCAGAGGTAGGTCATTATCTGATAACAGAACTATTGCATTAGCAACTAAGAAGTCATGTTCTCATGGATCAGGGTGGTTTCAGTGGGTGCTGGGGCCAGAACTAATGCTGGAGCAGGGAAAGTAGTCTTCCTTGTTGATCTCTAGAATGATGGGGAGGAAATGTCACCAAGGCTGTGTGGTACACTCCCACTCCCTGACCTCATCTCCAGGTTCCAGAAATGGCCAGGGTCTACACTGCACTTTTTGGCTCCTCTAGCCCCATAATGGCTCCCAGCCTGCCCTCCCCAGGGCTCCATGCTCCCAGATCTCTTCCCTTCTCACTCACAGTGCTCAGATGGTGGCAGTTTGAGAAAGCAGGAATATAACTAACAGGTAGCCCTCCTTTTCCTTCCTTAGGAGATTTGCCTTTTCAAAGATATTTATTAGCCCAAGCCAAAATTTCAGGGCCAGAATCTTGCATTTTGTATATTGAGGATGGCAGCATGAAAAGGTAACAGTATTGGAACAGCAGCCTTTAAATCCACTCATCCCCATCTCCCATACCGCTGTTTGAGAGGACTGAGGCAGTCACTGCTCCATCCCTCTGTCACCACCCACTCCACTAGCTTTCCAACTGAGCCTTAGGCCCCCATGGGGCCCCTTGGCCAGCTTTTCACCCTTTACAATAAATTACAGTCCCTTCAAACTGAGCTGTGATCTGTTTCATAGACTCTCCAGGGCTCTCGGGCCCAGAAGTCATAAACGTATATTGAATGACCAGATGATTGATCAGCTGTTTCTTGTACTCAGGTCTAGACCATTTACTCTTTTGTTCATTAAATGTCATGGGGTTGTTTCACTCAGTAAGCCTGTGCTAACTCAAAAAAAAGAAAAAAGGATTTTCACCACTTTATGCCAATGCTTCTCAAACTTTAGTGACTTTATCACACAGGATGAGCATCTTTGTTTAAAGATGCTGATTTCAGGGAAGACTTCCAGATATTCTGATGAAAGTCATTCTGGGATAAGGCCAGGGAGTCTTCCTGGTAATTCAAGGACAACATTTAGACTCTCTTAGTTGTGATATATAAGAGTTTAACAACAAAGACTCACTTTATCTAAATCAGACATTAGGATATGAATTAATAAACAGTAGGTAACACACATAATTGAATAACAGTGAAATAAGAACAACATTTGCAAGGTGAACTAATAGCTATACCATATAAGGCTGAAAATGTTAGCAAGTTTCTCTGTCCACAGACTCATGCTCTCTCTAATGAAGTAATTATTTGCCAAAATAGGCTTGGAAGGATTTCTGCCATTGGAGTAAATGTTGGGTTCTCTTCAGGAAGACTGAGCTTCTCCTCTCTTGGCTTAAGGAGAATGGCATGGTTAGCTTCCCACCCCAATATTGCTAACTATGTTCAATTAGACACCTGCTAAAGATCTGCATTCCAGAGCTTCCCTCTCTACTCTAAATTGCCATGAAATCACTATAGAGTTTCTACTTCATGTCATACAACTGATCTTACAGCCTTATCTCAAACTCTGAGCAAGTCCTGGGTATCTCTCTAGGTGTCTTTTAGGTCCCAGGCCCATATCTTCTGCCCCAGAGTCATCTCTTTACCCACTGGGCTGTGAACTATGGGAGGGCTGGATCCAGATCTGATAGATCTAAGTGTAGAGGGCTGTATGGAGGTTTATATTGCTTTCAGAGGAGAACCTAGTTATGAAAGTGCTTCATAAGTAATATGGTATTACATAAATATACCACATTACGTATTACTTCATTAATCCAACAAATATTTATTGATCATTTACTTTGTGGCCAGCCCTGTACTAGGTACCATAATTGTGAGCAAGACAGAAATATGAAGGTTACATTCTCTTCCAAGAGAATAAATGTAAATTATGACAAGTCTAAAGAACTTAGGTGGCCAGGACAGGCCATTTAGGGAGATGACATTTAAGCAGAGACCTAAACTATGAGAATAGACTAGTTTAAAAAACATTGAGAAAATAATTCAGGAAAAGGAAACAGCCTAGGCAAAGGTCCCAAGGAGGCAAAGAACTTGTGTGCGGGCTGCTCCTCCATCTTGGAGGAAGCAGGAGTTGTGGACTTTTGTAAGGAAGCAGCCATCTCTGGCTGGAACTCTTGAGGGCCTCAAAATCTCAAGATGGAGAGACATATAAAGTGAGAGTCAAACTACTAAAACCTGAAGCAGCTGCTTTTTGTAAAAATGGGACACATTCAAACATTAATGATAAGAGATTACATTTACTGAGCATATAAAGCTTTCAGTGTTAAACATTTTATATGCATTACTATATTTATTCCTCACATGATCCATCCCACCCTATAGTAAGAAAACTGAGGTTCAGGGAAGTTGCTTTAAGTCACCAGGAATGGCCAGGCACCCAACCGTCAATGATTTTACTCCAGATCCTTTACAAAGCCATGACAACTCTAGAACTATTAGGAAATTTTTCCCTTAAAGAAGCAATCATCCAGTAACCTGGCCTGGAGGTTCAGGGTAACCTGTGTGAGTACTAAATTCCCTAAGTCAGGAATGAGGACCATCCTGCCCAAGGTGTCCACTGTGCTCTGGCAGCAGAGAGATGGCCTGACTCTTATCTGCCCCAGATCTTATGATTCCATCTGAGATTTATCCCATTTCTGTGAATGTCTGGCAGATTCTCACTTGAAACAGCTGTTGGAATAAATATAACATCTACCCATCCAGATGGCTAGTGGGGGAGCAGAGATCTTCAATGAGCACCACCCAGGCAGGCCAGCCAAGGAGACAAGGCTTTTTGCTTACCTCCTTAGGGTGTGTAGTTCAGTTGGCACCTGGTGTAGGGCTCAGGAAGGCCTAGTACAGAGGTTCCCAACCTGTAGGTCGTGACCCATAGGAACTGTATTAAAGGGCTGCAGTATTAGGAAGGTGAGAACCACTGGCCTAGTGCTTGGGTTATTATGGACCAGAATTAACCTCCAAATCAGACATACTCACTAAGATGTCCAGGGAAAGTGACAAATTGGGCACTGAGGTAAAGAACTAGACTGGTCACTGAGGAGTGAATGACAGAGAGGAAGAACAAAGCAAAGTAAGGGCCCTGGTCCTGCCAACACAGCTCTGGTCCTACAGGACGAACAGTGAAGGTGGCTTGGAGGAATGGTCTAGGGAAGTCTTGCCATGGTCCCTGGACAGTCTTAAACACCTGTAGACTGTTTACCCCAAGCAGAAACAAAAAAAGGGAGGAAGGAAAAGTTGCCCAAACAAGTCATCCACTTCACTTTCCTCTATGTCTCCCTGAAATCAATTCATGAGCTGAGTTCTTTAGTTTATAATAGAGGAGAAAGAAAGCCTGGAGTTCTAAGGAGAACACTGTTCCCCTAACCCATCTATGTGGGAGTTCTCCAGCAATTCTCAGACAGGGGGAGAGTCTTTGGCTGGAGGATAGAGATTTTGCTCAAAGGCCTGCTCATTATACCTGATCAGTGTTAATCTGCTTTCCACCACCAGGCACTGCTATTCTAACAGCATTAGCAGCTCTCAGCTGCCCCAAGTCAGACCACAACCACTTCTCTAAACAACCAGAAATCAGCAGGTGTTAAAGAAAAGTGTTAAAGACACATTAGCACCTGCTTTAAGCTTTCTAATTGGTATCAACAGAAGTAGTGAAAAGAACATTAGAGGAGCAGCCCTCATAGAGAATTGAGCCACCTTCTGGGAATGTGTAGTGAATGATGGTTTGCTCCCATAGACAGTTCTTAAACTTGTCTTTCACAAGAAGGAGGTCCCCTGGCTGGATTTCCAGAGGCAGGAAAGAGGCAGGAAGGCGCTCTTTGCCTGTCCTGTGCTCTCCCCACTCCATCAAGAGGAACTACCCACTATCCACTGACTTTCTGTCAAGATGTGATTCGGCCATCGAGGTCTCCTCAGGACCAACATTAATCCATCCAGAACTGGTGGAAAACACCCTCCATCCTCTTTCCCAGGCCATCACTGTTCCAAAGAGTTGGTGTCGTTTTTACCCACCTAACAACATATCTTTTGCCTCTAACCCTCTGACCCATGATTCCAGGGCCAGTGGAGGCAGTGGGGAAGGTGGTGCAAAGGTCATGTTTTATTCTAAATCTATACTTCAATTCTTCCTCCGTAATGTAAGGAGATTCTGATTAGTTGGTCTGAAGTTCTACTTAATAGTTTATGTAAGTTCCCTTTGGTGATTCTGATATAGAGGTTGGTACAAAATTGAGTACCATTAAATGGGAGGTGGAAGAGACTTGCATTTTCATTTCCAGGCCTTGTCACATCCCTCGAGTTTGCCAGAAGCAAACCCAACTCTTGCCTGTCAGAGTCCCAAGAACACATTAACTGCAGATTTTTAAAGTCTGCTGCCTAATTCCACCCAAATAAGCCAGTTTAAAAAAATTCTCTGTAAATACCAGAAGCAAGGATGTGGGATGTGGCCATTTCTCTTTTTCTCCCCTAAACAGGGCGTAGTGAAGTGTTAAACAGGCAGATTCAGACTCTGAGGTTACGCTCAGCATTCTCCACAAATGGCCATAATGTAACAGGTCCAGAGGCCTAAAAACACACAGCAGGATCTCTGCATCCACATACCAACTTGTCTTTAATGCTGTCCTTGGCTCGGCGCCTATAGCTCAACCGGCTAAGGCGCCAGCCACGTACACCTAAGGTGGCGGGTTCAAATCCCCAGCCCGACCCGCCAAACAACAATGACGGCTGCAACCAAAAAATGGCCAGGCGTTGTGGCGGGCGCCTG
>CAUYTI010013456.1:0-84175 GCA_963575145.1 Galago senegalensis
ATACACTATTGGGACCTGATCAAACTAAAGAGCTTCTGCACAGCCAAGAACACAGTAAGTAAGGCAAGCAGACAGCCATCAGAATGGGAGAAGATTTTTGCAGGTTATGTCTCCGACAAAGGTTTAATAACCAGAATCCATAGAAAACTTAAACGTATTAGCAAGAAGAAAATGAGTGATCCCATCTCAGGATGGGCAAGGGACTTGAATAGAAATTCCCTTCTCAACAGTCTGGAGCAGTTTTAGCAGGACTAGCTCTTTTATAAGTTATTTTGTTCCAGGAAGATGAGGCCCCGTGGAGAGAAAGAACACCCAAACACTGTCTTTAAAAGAGGGAAGGCTGGATGCCAGCTGGTGGAGTGTCAGCTGACAAGAGTCCAAAATGGCCACACTCCCTGACTGGCTTAGTCTTCTCCTTTTTATCTCCAGTCAACAAGTTCTGGCCCACGGATACCTTTCTCATTAGTCAGTTTGATTCAAGCTGGACAAGTGAGCTCAGGCTTCTACAGAACCTGAGGCTTTTACAGAAGCAGAAGCAAGCGTTACTTTCCAGGTCCCAGAAAGTTCTACAAATTCTGTAGAACTGAGTCACCAGGGGCAGGACCTTGTAGCTGCATCCTTGCGCCCTCCTGGGGAAGACCTCTGCTCTCTAAGACCTTACTTTTTCTGGGTATCTTCTATCAAAGCTTTTGTCTCACTAATCTTAGAACTATTTTCTTCAGGTTGACTTTAGATAGCCTAAATGAGTATATACCTTGGTGATATCCTTTTTGGAATGAACCTCCCAGGAATTCTTTGAGCTTCTTATATCTGGATGCCTAAATCTTTAGAAACACCAAGGAAGTTTCCTCAATTATTGTCTCATATAGGTTTTTCAACCTTCCTGCTTGTTCTTCTTCTCACTAGGAAATATCTATGATTCTTAGGTTTGAGTGTTTTACATAATCCCACATTTCTCAACAGCCCTGTTTGTTTTTTACATTCATTTAAAAATTTGGTCTGACTGAGTTAAGGGATAAGACTTGCCTTCAAGCTCTGGAATTATTTCTTCAGTTTGGTCTTTTCTAGTTTTCAAATTATCAACTACGTTTTGTAATTCTATCACTGTATCTTTCATTTCCAGAAGTTTTTTCCTATGTACCTCTTTAGTAGATTTTTCATTCATGTTCTGAATTTTTTTGTTTTGGTTTTTTGTGTTAGTTTTCAACATTTTAGGATCCATATTCTGAATTCTTTATCTGTCATTTCTGCATTTTCCTTTTGGTTGAGACCCATGGTTGGAGAGCTACCGTCATTCTTTGGTGGTATTGAAACAGTCCGTTTGTTTATATGACCATAGTTCTTATGCTGGTTCCTTCTCATCAGGAGAAGCTATCCCTTCTTATTTTTGATCTTATTTTGTATTTGGATGGAATTTTTACATTTTTTAAATTTCTTTTTTTTTTTTTTTTGAGACAGAGTCTCACTCTATCACCCTCAGTAAAGTGCCATGGCATCATACCTCACAGAAACCTCAAACTCTTGGGCTCAAGTAATTCTCTTGCCTCAAGTAATTCTTTCTCCAGCTACCATAACACCTGACTATTTTTAGAGATGGGATCTCACTCTTGCTCAAGTTGGTCAAATCCTGAGCTCTGGCAATCCACCACCTCTGCCGCCCAGAGTGTGAGGATTTTTAACTTTAAAAAAATTTGCTTTCTTTATTTCATTAAGTTTGTATTTTGGCTTTATTCACATTATTTTGTCAGAACAATTTCTAATAGGAGTTACCTTTGTGGGTAATCTGATTTTATTTAGCTAATTACTCTTTGTAGAATTTTTTCTATTATACTATAAAAAATCACATAATTTAAAACTATGTATTGCTGTCAGAATATACCCCAAGAATCCATAAATTTTATTTTTCATGGCTACTAAATATATTTTTGTTACATTTACAATATATTCACTTAAATAACTTGTTCATAAAAATGCAAGGGGCATCTTACAGGTGTTTTGAAAACTCAGCTTTTTATATAAAATGAAAGCAAAAGCAGAACAAACCAACTCCATTAAAACAACCAGCATGATTATAACCACCACTCACAAGGCAGCTACCACCTCTTCAGAGAGGGATGTGTGTGTGTGTGTGAGTGGGTGGTGTACAGGGAGTCAATAAGTAGGAAATAATGTATAAGTTCTTTTTATGACTTTTTTTTGAAGCTAAAATCTGACACTTCATAGTTCTTGATTTGTGAGTTCTGGAGTCAGACCTCTTGCTTTTACAAGTCATTTATTTCATAGGGTTAGGACAAATTCCTCTAACCTAACCTCCCAGATGAAAACGTTTTCCGCTTTTTTGGTGAGAGCATGGTGCCATCTGGGTAACTGATGGGAATGTGACAGAAGGATAGGACTGTCAAGAGGGGAACAATTTGCCTGTGTACATTGGGAAATCTGCTTCCTTGCTGTTTGACCTCAGTAGAAGAGAGTAAGAGAATCTTGGGCACCACTGATCAGCTATTCCATAAGACAGCTCCTCAGTATTCCATCCTGGCACCACCAATCAGCTATTCCATAAACCGGTATTCACTGCTCTCTTCTCTCTTTGCTCCTTCCTCTGTCTCCTCTCTTCTTCCTTAGTTTGTGGGCCACAGATACCTGGAGTAGTAATCAAGTCCATTGACAATGGAGGCTTTACATTGAAGAGAAACCTTCTTCATTCTTTATATTGCCACAGACAGTGATTCTATGGCAAGCTGTCCATCTTCCAAACAAAGGTTTTTCTTCACCAGAGGAAAAAGAGAGTGTAAAGAATTAGCACAAGTCAAGCATGTTTAGAAGGAAAAGTAACTCAGAGCACTAGGTTAGGTGGAGGAAGTTTTATAGGAGTAAAATGTTCCTAATCACACTTGCTTACTCCTTTTGTGTTTCCCCCCTGCTCTGTCATTCCTAACCTTTTGTAGTGACCTGCTCTCTCTGTATGTTTCTTTTGGGAAAAAAAATAGGAAAAATGCATTTATATTTATCTTTTTCAATTAAAAAATAAATGAAAAAGCAGTTGG
The DNA here is from genome assembly GCA_963575145.1 of Galago senegalensis. Taxonomy (NCBI): domain Eukaryota; kingdom Metazoa; phylum Chordata; class Mammalia; order Primates; family Galagidae; genus Galago; species Galago senegalensis. Next base: position 3,045 of record CAUYTI010013456.1, read on the forward strand.
GTATCTTTAACACACACTGATGAAAACTTTTACCTAATATTATGAGAAGGACTTTGGCCCACTAGTCACAGCATCATACCTTGTGCTATCAATTTATTTTACTTAATCTGCCAGGACCTTTGTTTCTCCTGGTGGTTATGAATTATAAGCAGTGATACAGATTCCATTTTAAATAATCCAATTGTCTTAGCCAGTTCAGGCTGTTATAACAAAAATTCCATAGGCTGTGTTGCTTAAGCAACCAACATTTATTTCTCACAGTTCCGAAGTCTGGGAAGCCCAAAGTCATGGTGGCAGCAGACTCAGGGTCTGGTGGGGCCTTTGTTTCCTGGCTTACTGACTGCTTCCTCCTCTTTCTCCTCCTCCTCCTCCTTCTTCTTTTTTATTAAATCATAGCTGTGTACATTAATGCAATCATGGGGTACAGTGTGGTGTTTTCATATACAATTTGAAATATTTTTATCAAACTGGTTAACATAGCCTTCATGTCATTTTCTTAGTTATTGTGTTAAGACATTTATATTCTACTTTCAGAAAGGGTCACTTGTACCCTTATAAGATAAACCATAGAGGTGATCCCACCAATCACCCTCCCTCCACCTATCCACCTCCCTCATCTTCCCCCCTCCCCATATTCTTAGGCTATTTATAGCTTTCATATGAAAACTATAAATTAGTTTCATAATAGGGTTGAGCACATTGGATACTTTTTCTTCCATTCTTGAGATACTTTGCTAAGAAGAACATTTTCCACTTCTATCCATGTAAATATGAAGGAGGTAAAGTCTCCATGCTGCTTTAGGGCTGCATAGTATTCCATGGGGTACATATACCACAATTTATTGAGCCATTCGTGGGTTGATGGGCACTTGGGCTTCTTCCATGACCTAGCAATTATGAATTGGGCTGCAATAAACATTCTGATACAAATATCTTTGTTATAATATGATTTTTGGTCTTCTGGATATATACCTAGTAGAGGAATTGTAGGATCAAATGTCAGGTCTATTTTTAGTTCTCTAAGTGTTCTCCAGACATCTTTCCAAAAGGAATGTATTAGTTTGCATTCCCACCAGCAGTGTAGAAGTGTTCCCTTTTCTCCACATCCACGCCAGCTTGATTCTCTCACACTTTCAAGATTATTTAAATTCAGTTCAGGAGGCTTGTGCAAAACAAAGACATTTCCAAACCCACTGATCCCTTATCTTCTTCTTTGGTGTAACTATCCACAAACCCCATTTGGAATAATTATCCTAACACGAGAGAGAGACTCAAAACCAGTATTTTCTTTTGCTCTTCTTATCTTAATTGTATTTGTGCTTGGTTTTTATTCATTTCAACAAGGGGAAATTTCAACTATTTAAATTAACCAAATAAACATAAACTCTAGCGGTTAATTTATGCTCACATTTTTTAAAAAGAGGAAAATTTGTGAGTGCTATGTTTGATTAGACTATGTCTTACTGAGATTTAGGAATTTTTGTATAATAACAAATATGCCTGGGTTTTTAATGTGAAAATTTACAATGTTCACGAAATTCAAAAGTTAATACCTAATTGGATTTAATATTCACTTAATTCTGGGGCTAATTATTTTAATTGAGGAAAAATCCAAAGCATAAATCTTTCAACTCATTCTATCTTACTTTTATGTCATACTAAAAGTTATAAAAATGAACAAAACAATAAAACTAGAACTGAAATATATCCAAATCATTTTGACTCATCTACCCGTGAACAGAAGTGTCAAGTAGCCCATAGCTCGGCTAGTAGTAGCTCAGAGGCCCCACTTAGCTTATCCTGCCTCCAGCTGTGGTCACTGCTGGGTTTTACTTGAACAGAAGATAAATTCACAGAGGAGCATTATAGCCTTTTTTGTGATGAACATGTGTAATATTTTTGCACCCACTTTTTAGTTTTTATCTTGGCTGTGTTTAACATCATCTTTCCAAATGTCAGCAGTGATTAGGCCACATTATGGGATAATTAATATGAACTTTTATCTCAAAGCCAATTTTGAGTAATACTAGAACAAAACATACGTCAATATGTTAAAGATAGAAAGCCGAACAGATTGCTTTTGTATGTAAAAAACATATTTTCAAATCTCTGCTCAGTTCACCTTACTTTTCAAATACTAATCTGATAGGAATGTTTTGAGGAAGGTTAAATAACTCAGAAAGAAGCGTTGTCTGAAATTTCATAGTATAGTTCTTAAATCTTTCTATAGAATGTGGCATAGATTCTTATATATTAAAATATTGGTTATTTTAGGACAGTAAGGAAGTATGTCCTCTGAACTCTGGAGATGTGCCTATGGTTGATTAGCTATGCCCAATTCCCACTGTAATGCCGAGGCTCCTGTGTAATACTGGATGTCAGGTTTCCATCTTCTAATCCTGCCTTTTCCCAAATTAATTAAAATTCCTGAAAAACATGTTTCATCCCACAGTAATTCTAGAGAATTATTAGACTTTTCCCTTCCCCAGAAGTTGCCTCTGCCATGTTTAATTTCATATTAACATTAGTCCATGCTCAGAAGTTGAGTGTAACAATATTTTTCTTTTTCTTTCTTTTTTTTTTTTAAGACAAAGTCTCCCTTTGTCACCCTCAGTAGAGTGCTATGGCATCATAGCTCACAGCAGCCTCAGACTCCTGGGATCAAAGGATTCTCTTGCCTCAGCCTCCTGAGTAGCTGGGACTACGGGTGCCTATCATGATGCCCAACTATTTTTAGAGGCAGGGTCTTGCTCTAGCTCAGGCTGGTCTTGAACTCGTAAGCTCAGGCAATCCTCCTGCCTCGGCCTCTCAGAGTGCTGGGATTACAGGTGTGAGCCACTGCACCTGGCCTGGAGTGTAACAACTCTTCAGGTTGGATCATAAGCTTCAGATACACATACCATGAAGGGCACCATAAATGGATACTGATCTCAGCAGTTCAGTCAAACAGTTAATTCAGCCACCTAAAATCCAATCATTGGTTTTGCTTGAATGAAAATCAAATTTTGGAAATAATTGGTTTAGTTGATATATTCAGCAGGTCAGTTCTGATCATACAAGTGGTTGTACACAGACATAAAGCCACATTTCGCCTCAGGCAAATCACTGGACATGTTTTAAGGATAATGTTTTTTATAATCCCCTTCAAAGAATGCTCTAAATATACAACTAAGAGTCACAGTGATGGTGTAGATGTCTGTGCATGAGCATTAGGATCTGCTTTTTGCACGCTGACTTTTCAATCATCTTTGTAGATTATTCCGCTCCTTAGAAATAATGGAGAGAGATAATAATAACGATGTCACTGTGGCCGTCTGACTCAGGACCAGTGTTTCTACTTCTCCATCCTCTTGCCTCAATTAGTACTTAACCAAAGAAATAAAAACAACTGGTCTACTATTTCCAACTCCAGCAGATGAAATATGAACAAAACAGAATTAAAGCCTGCATGTAGTCATAGAAGACTTGCCTGTGTTCTGATCATTATGATCCCAGTTTGGCAAAGTGCTTTTTTAAAACAGGCAAGATTGGGGGAGACTGAACGTTCCTCCTGTTTGATTTGTCATTTCAAGATCCTCTTTTACGTTCTTTTAGGGTAAGTCATGAGTATCTTTGCAAACAAAAGTTTTAATTTGCATTTCTCTCACTTTAATAAATGAAAGTCAGGATTATAAGAGTATGAAATCCAATCTGATGAAATTATACTTTTTAAAACCTGATAGTACCACACTTCTGCTGTACTCCACTTTTTTTAGATTTAATGCCTCTATAATGTAATGATATTATGTTTTCTTTCTTTTTCTTTAAAATTATTTTTTCTTCTACTTATGGGAACTTGTGGGCCATTGAGCTGAAAGTGAGAGGCAGCTGGGTGGTGAACTGGCCCAGACCTCAGAGCAAGACTAATTTGAAAACCCTTTACAGAACACAACGGAGCCAACTGCTCAGAAAATCTTGCTCTAATCAACCATTGATCGTAAGAGATTTCCTTTATTGACCTGAAATCAAAGTATTTTCACCTTCGTGCCAACTAAAGCACTTACTGAAAGTAGGTAGATGGCATCCAAAGTGAATATTCCTAATAAAGAGGGCAAAGTTTTTCATCTCTCCCCACAAATGACATTTTGGTTCTCTCTCTAGTTGGCAGTCTGTAACGACATGTGCTAATAAGAATTGCTTTCTCTGCCCATCTCTTACTTAACCCACTTCATTGCCATTCTGTGAGGAACTTATGTTTACCGAGGGGCCCTTTCTACAGATATCTGTGGCAAATCACTTAGGAAACGCGTTGGCAGGAAGCTGACATGCTCGGAACCAATGCACGAGAGTTGTCTTTGTGTCTCGGTGGTACCTTAGCATGAATGCAGGGCAGTGTTGATCCCCCGGGCATAACATCTGAGAGGTCCCGATCACTCTGAAGCCTGTGCCCTCTCTGATTTCCCTGCCTACAGAGTTTGAAAGGTCCCCACGAGTGCTGACTCTCTGTGATACTTCTCAATCTATAGTTGCTCAGAGGCCACTTTGATTGCTCCCAAAGGCAAAGTGGGGCAAAATGATACTTTTTTCATTCACAAGGGTCAGCATTTATGGGGTATACTCAGTCAGAGCCTCAGAATTGCTTCAGAGAACGAAAGTTTCTTTTGTGCCATTCTCCCTTAGATTAAAGGAGGTCATTTAATCAAACTGCTTCGAAAAGTCCCTGTTCTGAATGACTAGAGAGAACTGTACTGTCAGGGTCCTGGATCACTCCACCAACATCAGAGGGAAGGTTTCAGGTCCATCATGAGACATAGCCTGTCCCTCAGCAAAGGATGTTTATTAAGGATCACTTTGGCTACACACATACCTGTTTTTGTTAAAATGCCTTCAGCCATTAAGTTATCTGTAAATAACTTTTGGTAAGGCCTAAGCCATTTACAATAATATTAATGAGAAAAATCATGATTCTCTATAGCATTTTCTCTTCCATTTTATCTAAATAGCTAGAAGTAAGGATTTGCATAATTTTACCTAGGTCTTTTTCTTTCCTCCCATTTTTGCCATGATATGAGTTTTATATATAAGTCATAAATTTGCTTTACCAATGGAGTTTGTTAAAATAATATTTTGACCTTGCAGAGGTAGTTTGTACTTTCTTTTTATTTAATTTTGGAATTCTTTAAAAAAATAGGACTGCTGCGAACTTAAGGGAGCAGAAACATCACCTTGAAAAATACTAAAATCCATGTTTTTAGTTGATAGCTTGTCTTTTAATATTCATTGTGGGATATCTGTACTACGTGCTATTATAACCTTTGCATCTGTCTCCTACACGCTCTCATACTCTCACCTATAGACAATAATGATGCACTTCACCACCCAGCACTGTTCGACCTTGATTTAACATTGTAATCTAACTTCTTAGGAATAGGTATCGAAGCTTGTAACCACCCCCCCCACACACACACACACAAGTGTTAGCTCTGATTTTGTACAAAATGCCAAGAGAGATTAGAATATGAAAGAAGAACTGACTTTTTCCTTTGGATTCCTCCAGGAACTGAGGGAAGTTAATGGTAGGACTTCCAAAGTTGATTTAAAAGTTGATTTCTTCTTTCTCCAAAGAAATTTGGGGAGAGTTGAATTGCTAGTTCCTTGACGCCACGCCAAGGTGGCAGCTGTTTCAAATCTTCATCAATTTTGTACACACAGCCACAGATATTATAACCTATTTAGAGTCAGTGTTGACCAAGTTACGGAGCCAGATGGGTGCTAGTGTAGCTCTCACTCTCTGGGCGTAAGCATGTCCAGCCCTCCGGAAGGGGCATTAACACTTGGGAACACAGTGGCGTCATGCCAGATCATCTCCCCAGGCTCAGCTTCTTGGACAATAGATTAACTACAGCCACACTGATGCTACATGTTTCTCTCTCCTGACTTGCATTATCCTCAGCCTGTACTCACTAACTTCTCTGCAGCTAAGGATTAGAGAAACATAAGGAGGCAGTCTTATACCTTTAGAGTAAAACAAAACTGATATTTTAGCCAGAGTTCACTTGCTTAGCAGGACATAGTTCCCTGGTACATTATTTCATTCTTATTCAAGTACTATTTTTTAAGCATCTGTCTTGAAGTCAGCGTCAGGATACAGAAGTGAATGAAAATATAGTCTCTGCTTTAAAGGTGATCCCAGTTGGAAGTAGACAGTTATAAAGATTCTTAGATATAAGATCAAACCCCAGGCTGCTCTTCACACTGCCCAACTGGTTTACTCCTGTGAGGTGAGACTCCCAGCCGTCCTCACCAATATTACTGGCATCATAGAAATCACACCAAATAATACGGACAAACCATACCTAATAGTACCAGTGTGGGTCTCACTCTTGAGATGTATGTCCAGCCCTTCCCAAGTCATTGACTACCAAGGCCAAATGCATGTTTCTAGCAAGAAAGTCCTTGAACTCATCCAGTCTCCTGATTTCACAGTGAGGCTGTGGCTGCCCACTCTGCCAACACCTGAGAGCACATGTGCATGGGGAGCCACTGGTGATGTCTGGCCCCTGGTACATGGCCTGTTGAAGAAAGGCACCTGTAGTCATAAGTTTATGGAGCCCGAAGTGACCTGACCAGCCACCTACTCCAACTCCAAGAGAAGGCGCTCAAGGAACATGCTGAATTTCAAGACAAGAAAAGTTTGGAAGCCACAAACTCAGCTGGCTTTCGGTTGTCACAGAACGTTGGCACTATTTGCTGCAATAGACACAGAGTCTACAGCTTGCAACACACTACTAATCATCTTCTTCCAGCCTGTGGACAGTCTGAGTCCTGGTTCCTCCTACCTCTCTGCATGTCCCTGTGCTCTCCACTTTCAGCCTTCTTGGTCTTTTCTGCTTTTTTTGCTCATTCTGCCAGCATGGCCTGATCAACTCTCGTGGCAGACTGCTAGTTTTCCACTGAAGAATCGTGCACACAGCCCCTCCTCAGCCCAGCAGTGGAGAGTTGTTGCCAAGAAAAGGTTCTTGGCATTGGAGTAGAGTACTGTGAACTCTTCTGGCCTAAAGTGATTTAGAAGCTATACCCTTTTCCACCCCCCTCATCTTCTACCTGCCACCTAGATGCCAAAGCTCATGGCAACTGTGGAAGCTTTGGGTTGAAAATGGCACGAGTGTCATCAGCCTGAGTCCCTGGATAACTGCACAGTCCAGAGCTGCTGTCCCTCTCCATCCCTTCCAGACCCTGTGACACCAATCCAGAATACTTTACATCCTGAGAAATAAACTTCTGTTCTGCTAAGCCACTGAGATTTCGGGCTTTAATCATAGCAACAGCTAGCATTGCCACCTACACAGGAGGGACAACAGAGTCTTCAGAGCACACCTATACAAATGACTCCCAATTCTGCATCTCTGGGCTAGACTTTATTCATGAACTTCACACCTGTACATTGAATTAGACAGCTCCACTGAAATGTCCTCCAGTTTGCCAAATTCAGTATGGCCAAATGCAAACAAATGACCCACTGCCTTCCTGCACCCCCCGGCTGTTCCTGTTCCATCTTATGCTGGTGAATAGCATTTGTGTGCACTGAGGCCCCCACGCCAGGAAACTGGGCGTCATTTTAGACTCAGCCCTATTTTCACCTCCCATGGTAATCTGTCCTAAATATCTATCCCAGCCACCCTTTCTCTCCCTCCCAATTGCTGCTTTATTATCTTGTTTTAATAACAGTAGCCTAACCCCTAGTCCAGTCCGCCCTCCAATCTACCACTAGCAGTGTCTCTTTAAAATGAAAATCTGATTAGGCCTCTCAACTCATTAAAATCATGCCACTGCTCTTTCTGGCTTGCAGAGTACAAATCGATGTCCTAGTTTGGCCCCTAAAGCCCTTTTGTGAACCTTTTGATTCCCACCTCCCTGTTTTCTCTCCCACCGTTGTCCCATTGTTCTATTTACAAAAGATGACCTGAAGTTTCCCAAACACTTTTTCTCCCTATGAGGTTGAATTTGGTCCCCACTAGCCAAAGCACCCTCCCGCCACACACCAGTATTTTTCTCCCTTCTCATCATTCAAACTTTTGGAAATTTATGACTTTCACACTCACCGTAAAGATCTCGGCTCTATCTTTCTTTTTGTTATGGCTTGTGCCGACTTTGTAGAATTTGTCTCTGTCCAACTGTTAGCAAATCTAGGACCTCTTACATCTTTGCCCTAGTTTGATGCTCTTTGAGAACAAAACCAACCACAACATTGTCTGAGATTCGCCCTTGATACAGGTTTATAGATCTAGCCTATATTGTCTCCCACTCCTATCTTCCTCCACTGATGAAATGATGCCGAAATAGTGCTGAGGGCAATGCCTGGCTTTGCGTTCAAGTGATGTTAAAAGAATCATTTTTTTGTTATTACTGCTATTATTTTTTATTACCTTTGACCATAACTGATTTCCTATCTCTACCCATCTTGGTTTTTATTTTTCTTTTCTCTCACAGTCCTATGGTTGGGGCATCTTCCCCAGAGCAGCAGAGTTCTCCTTATTGCTGCAGATGAGCAGAGTGTGAGTCAAGGGATCTGGAGTTGTGGGTTCAGGTGCAGCCACGGCCACCGGGCATGTGAGCCTGAACTAGGCATTTAATCCCTCTCTGCCCCATTTTGGTCATCTGTGAAATCAGGATAAAAATAGCTTTCTGACCTACTTCAACAGAATATTTTTGAGAAACAACTCAGATAATATTGTAAAAGCATTTTTAACTCTGAAAAAAGGGATGAAAGTCAATTTCTAGTAGTATTTCTAATGTCACAAGCAGTATTAACGTAAGCAATGCTTCCTCCATCGAATGTTGTCGTTCATCTGTTTGGTCATTGTCACTTTCAGTTGTTTTCACGTTTTCTAATGAATGGACAACACACATAAGTCATGTATCTTCAGGGGAAGGTTCTCAATTGTATTATCCCAGGCATTAAATATTAAATAATTCTGCCTTGAGGACAGAACACAGCACCACCTCACTGATGATGTTGCTCTAAATTGATGCTGTTTGTGAGTCCTTGAGTCCATCTTTCTATCAGTTTTTTCCTTACTTGGCACTTTGACCCATAGTAGGCACCCTGGGTTTTGAATGAATGAGTGAATGAATGCTACTGTGGGAGGCAAAATCTTCAGGTGCCCAGGATTTTGTCTACAGCTTCCTATTTGACTTGAAGCTTCTCATTTGACATTGATGATAATGAGGAGGAGGAGGAGGAAGAGGATTGACTTTATTTTTTTTTTTGAGACAGAGTCTCACTCTGTTGCCCTAGGCTACAATGCCATGGTGTCAGCCTAGCTCACAGCAACCACAAACTCCTGGGCTCAAGTGATCCTCCTCCCTCAGGCTCCCAAGCAGCTGGGACTACAGGTACTCTCCATAACACCTGGCTCATTTTTTCTATTTTTAGTAGAGACAGAGGGTCTCACTTTTGAGCTCAAGCCGTCCTCCCTCCTCTACCTCCCATAATGCTGGGATTATAGGCAGGAACCACCACGCTCAGCTGATGATTGACATTTTTGAACTCTTACATGCCACCCACTTTCCTAAGCCCTTTACATTTAATCCCCACAGTAACTTGATTAAAGAATACATAAGCTTACATCACGATAATGAGGTCCAGAACCTTGTATGTCTTGGCTGCCTTATTCACAACTAAATCCTTAGGGAATAGACCTGTATGGGTGTCCAACCTTTTGGGTTTTGTGCACCACATTGGAAGTTAAAATGTTGCCTTAGACCACACATTAAACATGCAAACACTAGGGAAAGCCAATGAGCAAAACAAAAAGGTCTATGGCATAATTTTTGCAATATCAGCCACCACAGATAAGCAAAAAAAATCCTCACATAATCTGCAGGCCTCGGGTTGGACACCTCTGGCCCAGGAGTAGGTACTGAAAAAATAGGTGAGTGAAGTTATTCGCTCTTCAAACAATTTTTTTTAACCCTTGGGACTTTAGAGTTTTCTGGGCCTTTGTAAGTTAATTGTGATTCTATTATGAGTAACTGATTGACATTATTAACTAAATTTGTATAATACTTCATAGTTTGTAAATACTTTCACATACACAACCTTATTAAAGGTGACCAATGATGGTTTTTTTTTTCACCAGAAACAATCACAATGTCTCTGCCAAATGAAAATTCAGCCATTATGATAAAACTTCCATAGTTTGATTTTTTCAATGAGCAATAAGCACTTAAGGGCTTAAAATAAGGGATTGTCATATATTATAATTGTCAGAGGTTTTTTTTAGTTGAAGGTAGAAAATATTTCCCAAGTTGGCTTAGAAAAAGGGACTTCCCAATTGAGTTCCAAATGTATCTGACAATGTGGGAAAGCTGATTCTGGTAAATATTTGTGGCTCTAAAAACAATTCCAAAATATTTTAAATGAACCATGTAGAATTTTCTGGTATGTAAATAACATGAGAACTTATGAGACCTGAAAGAAGCTTCACTTGCTGAGAACCATGAGCATCTGCCCTGGGCCAGGCTTGAGATAGGAGAATAACGCCTCTCAGACTGAGGGAGCCCTCAGCAGTGTTACAGAAAGCGTAGCATGAGGCATCTGGGGTGCTGGAGTAGGATTACAGTTTCTGTAACTTGAACAGTGCGTCTCTAAATAAACTGTAAAATATTATGATGTCTTAAAGGCCAAGCAAAATTTTATAACCAGAAGACAATTGTCATTTGTATTTAAACATCAGCATCTGTACTTGTCATTGGTTTTTATGAGGTGAGGGGAAACATCTCTTTAAACTCAGACAAAAATGACTAGTCCATTTCTCATTCCAGCGTCTTCAGCATTTGAAGTATTCCAATTTTTGTTCAACAATGTAACCTTTGGAGTTTTGCCTAATAATGACTTCAGTGGTGCTGGCCTTCCAACGGATAAATTAAAATGGAAATGCATATTTTCTAATTATTCATCCAGCCTTCGTTTCATAATGGCGAGGGTGGCCACACTGAATGTTAAATTAAGTCTGCACAATAGCCAGCGTCTATGTAACGTGGAAGTTTCCCAAAGTCACTTTCTTAATCATGTGAAGGATAGCCCACACTCTGATCAGTAGTATGTAGCATTATACAATTGGAGGGGAAACATTTAAACATCACAGCATGGTATTTCCATTTAAATCTGATTATAGTGAAATAAAACTGTAGCCATTAAAGGTTTAGAAGAACTACAAATACAAGCAGTAAAAGAAGACAGATAGTAAATGAGGTAGTAAAACATTTCAGCAGGGCAAACAGTTTATAGCACTCATTCAGTCTTCCTGAAGCAGACTGCGCAATTCACTACAGACCCCGCACCGTTCCCTGAACTCCACTTAAACCTGCAATTAACCTTTCACGCCTAATGAAGCTGTTTTCCTGGAAAATTAAAATATATAGTGGTGCCTGCTTTTACACAGACTTCAGAGGAGAGCATTTCAAAATGAATGACTTTTCTGAGGCTTTTGTTCAAATGTGAAATGCAAGTGCTGCGTTTGTATATAAAGCAGGAATGTTTTCCAAAGCAATTCCATTCGATGGGCAGTATTTTATTACTGTACTTATTAATTGTTCTGCATAATTGTAAAAAACACACACACATCAGTAATTTTATGATTAGACTGTTACTGCTGAAATCTACTGTTTCCGTTTCATTTCCACTAAGGGAAACAAGAGTTTTGCTAACAATAACTAAATTCATGATTTTTCTCCTTGGTGGTTTTTGTTGCAAATTTAGTGGTTTAAAAAAATATATTTACCATTTAAATATTTAGCTAGTCATTTACCTTACTCTCTCTATAGGGTAAGTTTGCACATGTTTAAAGAACAAGTTTTTGCATTTCAAGAAGCAAATTGTTTTTCTAAATTTGTGGGTGAATAAATTTGAAGTATGTTATATTTACTTAAAAACAGCTGTGGTGCACTCCCACGTTTTTTTCAGCATGATTCATAATAGCCAAGATAGGGCAGCAACCTAAGTGCCCATCAACAGATCAACGGATAAAGAAAATGTGGTATGTATACAAAATAGAATACTACACAGCCTTTAAAAAGAAGGAAATTCTGTTATTCGCAACAATATGAATGGAACTGGAGGACATTGTGTTAAGTGTAATAAGACAGGTGCAGAAAGACAAAATAGTGTTTGATTTCACTTATAGTTGGAATCTGAAAAAGTTGATCTCATAAAAACAGAAGCTGGTTACTAGAGGCTGGAGCAGGAGGAGGGATGGGGAAAGGGAAGATGTTGACCAAAAGTTACAAAGTTTCACTTAATTAGGAGGAGTCAATTTTAGCGATCCATTGCACTGCTTGGTGACTACAGTTAATAATAAGAATACATTGTATTTCAAAATTGCTAAAAGATTTATGAAGTGTTCACCAGAAAAAATAATAGTTGGGAAGGTGATAGATACATCCATTAGCTTGATATGGCTCCAAATATCACATTGTACATCACAAATATGGTACATCATAAATACAAATAGTTATTATTTGTCAATTAAAAAGAAATTGTGAAAGGTATGGTAAGTCATGGTAGCTCTTGGCAACCCAGGCACTAGTGAGTTTTGCCCATTGTCTAAAGGAAATTCCAGTAGTTCTGGAGGAGACCACCTCCTTCCCAGCTTGCCCCGGCCTGGGGGATGCAGAGCTCCACTGGTGATGTACCGCATTAGAAGCACCAGTTTGAAACACAAGAAGCCACAGAAAATGGAAAAGTAAACTGAGGCTGGTGCTTTAAGAGGTTTATAATTCCTGTTTAAATAATCTGCATATCATAGCATCTGACATTTAAGAACTGAAAGTGCAAAAAGGTAAGACTTATAATAAATACGTAATCCCCAGCATTTTTGTTGATTCTCCTGGTATATTTTGATGTGAATCCTGCTCGCCTGCGGCGTCTGTGCATCATCTGGACGTGGTAAATGAAATTCCTTTAGACCGCCAGTCTAAAATAATGAATTGTTCACCCAGTTAATTGTATTGCTTTGATAACAAGAAACTATGCTAGGGCTAGAGAACACAATAAGTGGATTTCATCAGATGATTTGTGCGACATTTTGAAAAATGATCTTCTGGAGTGACCTGATTTTAATGGAGCTCTAACTGTATACAGCATGCACCACAGTCCAGCGCCAGGCTGGGAGAAGGCACCTCCTCCTTCCTCATAGGGCGAGCAGGATCCGCCCCAGAGAGCACTCACCAGGAGCCATTCTCAGGCGAGTCTAAAACAGGAGGAAGTGGGGGCTGCAAAAGGTGAAACAAAGAACCTGTTTCTTGGTTGCCTTTATTTTATTGATACGTATCTTTTTTAATACAGAAAATGCTCTTCTTTATCACTGGGGTGGAAATAAAACAAGACCAACAAAATGAAAACAAGCAAAAGCTATTTATTCTGAGTTTGCTCTAGCAAGGGAGTTAGCCACTGTTACTGGCACTTTGGCAGAGACTCAGAGACAGGCAGAAGAGTAAGAAAGCTTTATAGAAAATAACGACAACAACAAACCAGGAAGCCTCAAGGGTGCCCCACTTAGAGACTGTGGGCTGTTGGCTTGAGGGAGCTGTAAGTAAGCTAGCACAAGTGAGCATCTCATGTGATGAGCAGGGGTACAGATTTGGCTTTGTCTGGTTGGTCCTAAACTGGAAGTTGGGACAAAAATTAGGGAAGTTCTCAGATACTAACCCAGTCCTGGCGATTTGGGGCTGATTATTACGGGGGCTATTGTTTGACCTCATGGACTGTTACTAGAGAAAGAAGTCTGACTTGTAGCAATCTGGCTTCCTGTGCTGGTTATTGCAGACAATGGTTTCCTGAGCAGTTAGCTACAGGTTGTGAGTTTGAGTTCTATTTTTATATATGGCATAGCCATCATGTGTATATTCAGTCCCTCACCCCATAGAAATGTTGCATTTAGAGGAAGGAAGGAGGTAATATTTTCTCTTTTCAAAAGCTACTGACTTGACTTTGTTTTTTGTCAATTAAAAAAATTAGATTTCCTAGGATACCAAAATGTGCTGAAAGGCAAACAGGGATTACTTTATCCTCTTTTTCTTAATGAGTCTTCCACACTATCCAGTTCAGGAAAATAAAGACTTTGTCTCTCTTGTTCTCTTACATCCGGGTATTTGATAGATTGAAAGAGGACCTAATGGCTTTGGAGTTGTTTTTGTTTTCTAAGTTCACCATATATTAGACGTGAAGAAATGCAAAAGTAGCAATAAAAATCTTATACTTAACCTGGCATTTAAGGTACACATACACAAATGCAGTTATGATTATCAATTAAATCACGAGATTTATAAAGAATAACATGGGCCACAAGCTGTGTGAGCTAGTTGAGGACCCAGCTTAAATCTGAATGAAAGCCTCCTTTGGCTCATCAAGAAGATAAGACTGCAGGCAAGTAGCCCTGAGTGCCCTGTGTGAGTGTGTACTTGGTAGACACTCAAATATCGCTGCCTGGAGGAATGCAAGGTTTCCAACATACACATTGCCAAATGTGTTTTGAAAATACATTTGAATGCTGCATTTTCATAGGAAAGGGCCCAAAACTGTCAAATTAAAAATAAGCATGACTTGAAATTTTATTTATAAAATAAAACTGAAATATTATTTATGATTAATTTCAACTGAATGTGTGACCCAAGCTTCTGAATCATTAAGAAACCCAAGATATGGGGTGGCGCCTGTAGCTGAAAGGAAGGAAGGAAGGAAGGAAGGAAGGAAGGAAGCGAGCCAAGATATGTTGTGAGAGGTAGTATTTTGATTAGGCCTTGGGCTTCATATATCCTAAAACACAAAGATACAGTGATAGCTTTGAATTAGCATAGCATTTCCTATTTTGGCAATTTAACTGTTCACCCCTCTCTTGGTGCTATATCTTCTGTAAAGAAAACAACACCTGCAACCACATGTAAATGGAAAAGTATGATTTTTCAGAGCTTCTTTGGACTAGGTCGCGCCGTGATTTAATAAATAACGTGATTTCATATTTGGATTTTGTGATCACTGAAATTAGTGTAAGTGGTCTCTTAAAGGAGACATATATTATTTGTCACATTTGGCCATCTTTGGAGAAGATGGTGCCAGGAATGAAATAGCAGGAAGTTGTAAATTATGACAGAAGTGTGCCAGCAGATCTGTGGAAATTTAAGATCTGCCTGAACTTTAAGTTAACACAACCACAGTCTGTGATTCAAAAAATGATAATAATGTCCTTTAGTTCCATCAGTTAAAGAAATACAAAATATTAATTATTTAGTACAGTAGAATAAGTGCTTATAATATCTATGTTAGACACTTCAGACGTTCACTTGTGCTTTTCTTTCCTTTTTTTTTTTTTGTCAGCTTCGGTAGAGTGCTGTGGCATCACAGCTCACCAACCTCTAGCTCTTGGTCTTAGGTGAGTCTCTTGCCTCAGCCTCCCAAGAAGCTGGGACTACAGGTGCTCACCACAACACCCAGCTATTTTTTGTTGCAGTTTGGCCAGGGCTGGGTTCAAACCTGCCATCCTCAGTATATGGGGCTGGCATACTACTCACTGAGCCACAGGCACCGCCCTCACTTGTGCTTCTCAAAGGTCAAGAAAACAATTTGTATTTATACTCTAAAATTGTATTATCTCTAAGGACTTCAAGATAATATTTAATATCTTAAAAGAATAAATTACTGAACAGTAGCCATTAAAAGTAAAATTTGGAAGATTAGTAGCCTAGCCAGTGATTAATCTCTTTCCCCTCTAACGCCATAAATTTCCCCTTCTCCAGAAATACCATCTCTTCTGCTTTCAAATGTACTTCAGATTCTCCTTTCCCTAAAAAAAAATGCACTCATCTAATCTTTTGTATCCACAAATATCTCATCTGACCTGAGGGTAGAAATATGGGTATTTAAATATGACTCTTCCTCACACTTATTCAAAAATAATCAATCCTCCATATCAACTCTTTAAAAAACTTTCCTTTCATGGGTGGTGCATGTGGCTCAAGGAGTAGGATGCTAACCCCATATACCAGGGGTGGCGGGTTCAAGCTCAGCCCTGGCCAAAAAAAACAACTTTCCATTCATGTCTTAACTCCTCATTTTTCCTCTCATCTCCACCAACCACAAAAAACAAAAACTCACAACATAATTTAAAACTAGTCCCCAACATGATCTTGTTGCTACCCTTATGTCTTCTGGACACATTTTCTCTCACTCCATTCCTAACTTAACTTCCAGGCTTCCCTCTTCAGATATGAAAATGACTCAAAAATCACCAAAATCTTCTTTGAGGAAATCTAATGGCTTTTGCCACCAACCTTACCCTGCTGGCCCATTTGGTATTTTTTACAGACTCCTTGATCCTGGCCCTTCCCCGCCTTCCACAGCACTACCCTCAGCCAGTTTACCTGCCTCATACAGCCCCCAAGTCCCTTCATCAGCATTTCTTTCTGACCCTAAATCTCTGGAGTTCTCTTTATTGCCAGGTCATGTTTGAAGCTTACCTGGAATAAAACAACTCACAGGAATAAAATAATCCAATGCCATCTTACAGAGGATAAGATCCAAAAATGAGGCCTTTCTTTAAGAACAGCATGTGGAGAAGATGCCTGTGAGGACTCAGGGATTGTATCCACTCAATTCAAAGTCAAGTCGCCTGAGGCCTTAGGAAAAATAAAACAAACCAGAAGACCTTTGGCACCTCTTCTTAAACAAGGCCTCTTAGTTTAGTGTGGTGATTTGACTCATTTTGTTTTACTCAATAATTATATGTAACTCAGTATAAACTAAAATGACTCATGTGTAGCTATGAAAAGCCAGAATACTTTGTTGAGCCATTGCTTGTGTAAATTTAGTAGAATTTTTACTATCCCTGAGCATCTTACCAAATGTTCCTGTCAATCATTGCATAAATGATACAACAAAACAAGTTAATGCAAAAAAATATTTTTTAATCATCTATGCTAGATAGAGGGCCACTTTTGTGCCCAAATTCTGCCCGTAAAACTTCAGATAATAGTTTAGGTCCTTTTCTAATATCTAAGACATTTATCATCCAAATTTCAACAAGTTATCTTTCTTCCATGTCCATTTATGCATAATACAACTCTATCCCTGGAGTGCTTTCTTACACTTGAAGAGAGAAACAAAAAAAAAAAAAACAAGTTAAGAGACAAGGAGAAAATATTTGCAAACACATATCTGATAAAAGGCTGCTACCCAAAATCTTCAAAGAACTCTTACAACTCAACAATAAGAAAACAAACAACACAATTAGAAATGGGCAAGATACCTGAACAGATACTTCACTAAAGATAGGCAAATGGAAAATAAATAAATCAAAAATGGTCAGTATCCTATGTCACCAGGGAATTGCAAATTAAAGCAACCACAAAATACTGCTACACATCTATTAGAATGGCTAAAATCCACAACGCTGACCATACCAAATGCCCAAAAGAAGTGAAGCAATTAGAACTCTCAGTCATTGCTGGTATAAATACAAAATGGTGCCACCACTTTGAAAGACAGTTTGGCAGTTTCTTACAAAGCTAATGCATAAGCTTACCACATAATCCAGGAATCATGCTCGTCGGCATGTGTGAACTGAAAACTTAAGTCCACACAAAAACCTTCACAGAGATGTTTATAATGGCTTTGGTCACGATCATCAAACCTGGAAGCAAAAAACAATCAAGTTATCCTTACATAGGGGAAAGTTTGAACAAACCCTAATATACCCACAATAGACCATCTTACAAAATAGAGTCTCATTAAAAACAGTTTCCCCCAGGGAAAAAAAGAACAATATTCACCAATAAAAAGATATAATGAGTTACCAAGGAAAAAAAACCTGGAGGTATATTAAGTGCACATTTCCAAGTGAATGAAGATAGTCTGAAAGGCTCCATGAGATATGATTCCAACCTTATGACCACCTGTATAACACTCCAACCTGAGGGACATTCTGGAAAAGGCAAAACTACAGAGACGTTTAAAAAAATCGCTCTCGAGGGAAGGGTAAATAGGGAAGTCCAGGGAGCATTTAGGGCGGTGAAACTATTCTGTATGATACTGTAATGGCAGATACATGACGTTATACATTTGCCAGAACCCACAGAACTGTATAACACAGAGAGTAAACCCTAACAAACTGTGGACTTTAGTTGATAATTTTGTATCAATATTGGTTCAAATTATATGGAAACCTAACACTGCTCCAAATTTTTAAAAATTCTTCTTCATGAGTTTTGTTCCTGAAAACCAAACAAAAACCAAACTAAACAAAATAGTAGCATTGAAAACTTTCAGTACATCCAGAGCAAACTTGTGTTTAGACACAGAAGCTAAGGTACAGAGTCCTATTCAACTGAAGGCGATGTTTTGTCAAACCCTGAATTCGATTGTCCAAAGTTAGAGCCAGTTAACTTTCTCTGATATTTGGCCTTCACATGTGAAGTTCACAGTATATACGTCAGTAAAATGTTAAGAAACATTTTAGGCAAAGGGTAGACTACTTGATAACTTCCAATCAACAACTCAACTTTGGATGACTAAAGGTAAAACAATAGAAAACAGGGCATTAAGCCACCACTGTCACCAGTCCAGAAATATCTAAACAAGCCTATAAATGCCTTTCTTTTTTTTCTTTCAGGCCTTGCAATTGCCAGTGCCCTAATAGACATTTCACAACAGAAGCCTTCAGATAGTAAAGACAAGACTTCAGGAGTCCGCAACCGAAAACACCTCTCAACACGTCAAGGAACTTGTGTCTGAGAAATGGAAACCACCCTTGTATATTCTGTAATGTTTATTTTGTAAATGGCTTCTGTTACAGCTGTTCTGTGGCCCCAGACTTTATGGAGGCAAATCCCTGTGTCATCCAGGGCCCGGTTCAGTTTCCTTCAAATGGGCAATGACCCAAGTGGCCAAAGAATGTTCATGACTTTTATAAAAGTAACAATATAGATGGTCACAGAAGATAAAGTCAGTTTTTACAGCTATCTTAAGCTTATTATAGTCACCATAAATTACTCTGGAAAAAGATGTATATTGTTTCTTAATGCAGATGAAAAATATGTAATTCGTATAAATCAACTGTTTATATCCAAAACTTTAAAGACATTTTATAATGCCTGAATGATAAGAACTGTACAGTTTTTGCCTCATGTGCAAACTTAAATCACTTGTATATGGACAGGAAATTGACAAATTGCAATGTCTTTAAATGCAGTTTTATCTCATTGTAAAATGTGAAAGCAAGATTTTGATTTAGTAGGATGTAGGTAAGTGTATTTAAATATTTCACATGACTGTATCATGTCCAGACCTAGTTTGAGAACGTGACAGCTTTCTACCCAACTGGAATGCAGACTGGAATGAGTACATGGATGGATGGTAGGTACCACTTCGCAGGCAGTTTATTAAAATTCTGAGTGTGGATGACATCCCCGTCGTCCATGCCAACTGCCTAACTCATTATCAGAGCTGATAGAGCATGGAAAGCCCTGTCCAGCCATCAGTTTTTCCCCTCTTTCCAAAAAACAGCCTCCAATTCCACAACCTGGAGAGCGCTGAATGGTTATTTTACAGCGTGCTAGCTTCTGCTCCAATATGGCAATTTTTTAATCGCCTAGGAATCATCAGATCAGACCACAGTGATTCATCTGCATTTTTATAAGGACAGATCATTTTCTTTTGGCCTTCCTCTCCTAACTGCTAGATCTTATCTACCTTTTACCAATGTTCTAAGACGTATTTCAAAGGTGAGAACTCTCAATATGACCCAAGTTCCTCCTGCCAACTACTGCACTTAGCGTACAAGTAGGGAAGAGCACCCCAGCCGGCAAACATCAACAGCACTCCTCCTGTTCCTAACAAGAACACATCAGTGTCTTGAGAAACAATTCTACGTTTTTAGAAAATACGTTCAGTGTTGCCCACGTTCAGCATATTCGTACTGACGCAAAACTCTGAATTATGGCAGAAATACAATAAACCATAGAACAATCTGGGTCCTGATGTTGACCTCAGTTCACTGAAGCTCAGCAGGAGCATTAACGGAAGTAGTTTGGAGCTGGAGTTTCTTGACTTCAGGGTGCCTGCAGGATCTATGTACAAACTGTGAGAGCGACGTCCAAAGCTGCTGTAGGAGATATAGTTTGATTCAATATGAAAGTAATTTAAATAGAATTGATGTTCAGTACCATACATGAACTTTTCACGTTCCTTGGGTTTAGGGAAGGTAATGACACTTCACAGCTAACGCATAGTTACTTGCATGCCATGGTTGTACAGTAGCAAAATAAGACTCTATTGTGATATTAAATGTTTATTTCCTAATGCCATTTATACATAGCCAAACTTGATGAGGATCGAATGTAATATATAGCGAGAATGATGGTACAATATGTAGTTGCATCTTATGTAAGATTACTAGGTTGCATCTAACCATCACTATGTCGTTATTTTGATAATTAGGCATTTATGAATTATAGTATATATCCCTGATGTCAGCATGATAACTTTGCTATTTTCCATGCATTAAAAATAAGACAAATTCTTACAGTAATTTAACCTACAGCCTGTGGGGGGTTTTGGAAGGGGAGGTCACTGGTGGTTTCTACTTCCCAATGGTATTTTCTCTCTCAGAAATGAGCGAGCTAAGTTTGTAAATGTCTGCCAGAAACAATCAAGTAATTTTATCAACTTCTTTTTGGACTCTCTCAATGTTGAGTTTAAAAATAAATTGACTAAACTAGTTATTACAAAGATACAATCATTTAAAAAATAAAGCAATTGCCCAGTTCATTTAATTCTCTAACATTTGCACAAAAATATACAGACTTGTGTGTAAAATCTATATCACCTGCTGTTTTCACAGCAGCTAAGCAGCTAGTAGCAGTGTGAAAGAGTTTCCAAGTTGTATCCACCTCAAATCCCACTGGGTTCTTAAAACTTGAAAATTCAACTTTTGGAGAATTTGCCAATACTATAATGCAATGTTAAGTAAGGTCATACTGTACCTTTCCGGGCCAAATACTTTTAACTCTGTGGCTAGTTATGCAATATACTCTCAACTTATCAAAGCTTTTTACTGGCAATAAATTCTTTTGCCCTCAGGTGAGGTAGATTGAAAAGACAACAAGGATGTAGAGTACTCACTATGAATCTGTCTTTTATTCCTTCCCCCTACTTATTTTCCCCCTAAACACTTTAAATTTGGATGCTTTCATTTTTTAAAGATACTTTCCTAGATGTTAGTATTTAAATGACTATAGCTCTTGAAAATTTACCTTTATGGAATGTAGAACATTTCAGTTTAGAATGACTTTGAAAAATTCTTCAGATTTTACGATTTTTGTTTATTCTGCCAAGTAGGAAAAAAATTTTGGTTGAGTAGAATGGAGTTATAAAAATTAACCTGGTGTTCAGCTAGAAAATTCTTGTTGGACAAGAATCTGCCCTTGCTTACAAATTAATTTAATAAATGTTAAGAGGATTAAGAGTCTCATAATTGTTTTAAATGAACATTTATTTTACTGATACACAAAGAAAGACAATAGATATCACATCTAGGTAGGTATCAGACAGACAAAGCTATACATACCTATGTTACATCACTAGGAAAACTTCCAATAGGACATATTTAAATATGTAATTGACACCTTTCCATACTCACCATATCATTTTCTTTTGGCTTCTGTAAGATAGAGGTGACTGTAAAGTGTTCATGCCATAGAGTCCTTTAGAGCGACTGGCACAAGGTCGGAGGACAGACATCAGACCCAGCTTTGAGGTGTGTGGTGCTGGGCACGTGTTACTCCTGAAGCCTCAGCCTTTCCACCTGCAAAGGGAGGTGACGGTGCCCACCTGGCAGAACTGCCGTGCTGCTGAAAGGCAACAAACGCAAGGTCCCCCCACCTCGGGGCCCTGATGCAGTGTAGCTGGAGCCACCACGCCACTCTTTTTTCTACCAACTGCTTTACGAATCCATCTAGTAATTTTCATCCATCTTTTCACCATTGGTAAACATCAGGTAGGTTTTTGCAAAAAGACTTCCTCGGTATCTTAAGTTCCTGTATTTCTAGGCTATGGAGATTTATAAAAGACTAGTTTGATATTTGGGTTTATAGACGCATTAAACTCTTTTTAAATCCATACAGTTTTAGTAGAATATTTTTAAAACTACTGTGTAATGACATTTAGGGGAGAATTGTTGCCTTTTATATGCAAACGAGGCAAGAAGCGGCCAGTGCTTACATTTTGTTGTCCTTACGATCCATTGTTTTAGCGAACATAAAACTATGATTTGGAACGTGTTTTAAAGGGTTTAAAAAATGAAAATCCATCAAATGTACTAATTCTACCCACGTACACTTTAAAATAATTAACTTCCAAAACCCATTTGCCATTTACTAGGCTGAGTTTGGAACTTACTTGATCAGAAGAATTCCTTGGGTTAGTGGAGCGTCCCACCTTCACCTGTGGAGATTCTGATTCAGAAGGACTGGGGTGGGCCCAGGGGAGCAATATTCTCAATAAGTTCCTCAGTCATTCTTGCCATTAGGCAAATTACAGAATCACTGCACTGGGCCAAAGAGCCGCCTTGTCAGTGGTTAGAGGGAGTTCCTTGAATAACACAGTTATTCTAATTCAAAAATGTGTTCAATAATTTTCCAAAGAATACAAGCCATCTGGTTGGTGTTACAACAGTATTTTCATTATTGTGTACATTTGACATTTTAGTTTTATCAAATTCTTTAAATTAAGAGTTTGAACTATGGTTATTGTCAGCCTGTACGCACACAGGTGTACATGCCAGTATCAAAAACAGATTGCGTAAAATTTCAGACCTGCTTTTAAAAGCCAACATTTTATGGTATATATACCATTAATCGGGACTTTAATTATTGAAGTAAAAAACATTGCCTCTTTAAACCCCCACTGCCAAATACAGTTTGGGGGTGTTTTTCCCCCTTCAAGATCACCCAGGGAAAAGTACTCTGAGAACTGGGAGAAGCACCTATCCATCTGAGACTCGGTTGTAAATTTTTCATTATTGAATTTGCACATTCAAAATGCATTTGTCACTCTTCTTCCCCCTGATTTTCATTGAACTTTCAAATATGTTCTGTTTGATAAAAACCTGCTGAGCATTTTGAATGTTCCTCCAGATGGAAGGAAAAACTCAGGAGAGCCTGGGCAGCCAGAACTCCAGCTATAACCAAGGGTCTAGGCCCCGCCCATGGGCTTCTAGAAATTGTTCTTTCTTAGGATAAAAGTCAGCGTCCTGAGAGCTGCACAGGTGGAGCTGAGTTTTCTGAGGAAAGTCTGCCATGGTCTGGCCAGGTTTGGGCTTGGTCCCCACACTGCCATCTGGGCCTGAGCGTTCTATCAGTGGCACGGCTCTGTGAGGTCCCCATCACGTATTGCTGGGAATCTAAACACCTCTCTCCAACCCTCCACAGAAGGACCCTGACCTGAGACCTAACCCCAAGGCTGGCCCTGCCTGTGCTCTGGAGGATGGGCTGATGGTCCCTCCTCCCAGCAGACCTCCATCACTCTTCCCGGAGGTCAGGACAGGGCAAGGGCCCACTGAGCCTAAGAAGTGTCCCCACCCACACTGGCATCTCCCAGGAGCTTCAGAAAAGAGAGAAAAGCTTCCTGATGACAGTGTGCCCGTGGGTGCACCCAGGAGCCCGTTCTCGGGCAACAAAGAGCTGCAGTTGCTCCGTGAACGTGCAAGCTTTGCACACTCTGCTCTTCAGCTCTGGATGGTGGATCAGTCAGTGGCTATAACCAGATTTGGTGAGTTTAACTCAACACTGATTTTTCTTTAGCCTGAAGGGATTCTCTTACAGAAGTCACCTGTGAGCAGCTGACATTCATGCCATGAGTAATAGACACTCTTTCAGCCACAGCCTGTAGCCCTTTTGATAAACATAAAATCCCCTCTCCAAATTCTAATGTGTTTCATTTCTTGTGCAGAATCAGAGCACCTGACACGGACACAGCGGCTGAGATACTGTCGGGCTCTACTTTCTCCAGCCCTACGGTAGAAACAGCAAGTATTATTTTGTTTTCCAGGTACGAAACTACCTTATAATTTTGAGTGGGCTTCTGTAAACTGCACTCCCCCATTCTAATCTACTTCCCATGGCATCCGCCTAGAATTGAGGAAATCCTTGGTTCTTGTTCAAGGGTTGGGTGTAGAGCAGTTCTAACTGAACGAGAAACCGAACCTCAGAAGGACCATTACAGAAACACCGTATCCTCTACTCACCATCAAAAGGTTTTACCAAGGTTATTTTTTAGCAGAAGTGGTATTTTCACTCACTCAAGATCATCATTTAAGCATAAGCTTCTTTACACTGGCTGTGTGCACGGTCAGATAGGAGCTCCTGCTATCCCAGACGATCCGCCTAGAAAAATAGCATTAGCCAGCAGACTCTCCTATCAGTGCTTTCTGCTTCTACAGACCTTATCACCCTAAAATATGTTAAATTTGGTGCTTTCATGTGGTGTATAAGTTGGCTTAGGACAAGTCCTGTATGGTAGGGAAACACTCCAATTTTAACTCAAATGCCAACTTTTAAAAAAGCACCTTAGGCTGGTTGTCTAAACCATTTCTAAGTCAACTAGGATAAATGACCTCAGGTAGGTTTTGTGATGGGTTTTTGTTGTTGTTGTTGAAATGGAAAGTAGATTATAAATAAATGCTTTTCTCACTTTACTATAAAGAAGTCCAGGTATAAATTCAGAGAATCACGAGCATTGATTTGTCCCTGGATTTTTTTTTTTCAGTGCGTTTTTGTGCCAAAGTTCCCAAATAACTAACTTGCAGTTGAACCCAATGGTATGTGTTGCCTGATGATTTATGGTCGTGCTTTTCGGGATTTTTACAATGCATATTACGTATTTTAAACATTACCTTCCTCAAGTTTAAGTGGCAGTTTTACAGCAAACACTAACAACTCATGCTAGATTTTCTGTTCCATCGTCACACATCTGTCCTTTCAACGACTAGCCAGCTCGTTCTCCCAGCAGACTGGCACTCCCAGACCTCTATCAATGCTTTAAAAATAAATAAAAAAGATAAAATAAGTCTTGCACATCTTTGTTCTCTTGCTACAATGCACGTTGGCAGCAGTAATCTTTTCCTTTAGATCAGCTTCTCTGAAATACGATGGCACTTAAAGGAGAAGGCCGACTGGAAGGACACCAATAAAAACACCAGCTCAGCTTAAAACAATTTGATTTCAACCTGAAATGAATTACCTTGCAACACAAATAGATAATGGCCAACAGGATATGCTACTTATCAGGGCTATTCCCTTCTGAGAGGCCAAACTCTAGATTCATCTGAAGCTCGTTACCCTGTGTGTATGAAAGAATACAGCTTCCCCAAATATTTAAGTGCAGGGGAACTCGTGGGGAGAGGGAACAAACTCTGAGGATCCCAATGTCCACTGCTTGCTGATTTCCCAAGTGACAGCTCCAATTTGACCTTCCGATGCAAAATATCAATCAGCCCCAGCTGTAAAAGGAAGCAGGCTTTCTATAAAGGATCGGTACCAAGTCCCATCCCTTTGTTTCTCAGAAGGTTCTGTCTTTGATGAGCTGCGCGAAGCACAGAAGGAAGCCTTGGTTATGCTTTTACATAGGAAGCAATGTTTTAGTGACATGATTTTCCTTTTCTGAACAATGTCCAGAAGATGGTTTTGTCACAGCCTTTTAATTAGTAATTATTATAAGTGATATATATAGTAAGCACCATTTTGCTTTTGCATATATCCGAAAAAGCACAAACCTTCATGGGGACTCCTTGGGGGTAAAACAAAACAATTATTCTAGTATTTCAAAATATTACAACTCTGCTTATAGGCCTCCATACAGCATTAATACTCTTAATAATAGCTTTCTCCTTTTTGGGGTGCAAATTACTTTGTGTAGATATTCTTTTTTTTTTTTTTTGGCAGTTTTTGGTCAGGGCTGGGTTTGGACCCACCACCTCTGGCAGATGGGGCCAGCGCCCTACTCCTTTGAGCCACAGGCGCTGCCCAAACTGTGTACATATTCTTGACGGAGTCCTGGTAATTGCCCTCATACCATGGGCTGTCAAAGACTATTTGCACAGATTGTGGCAATGTCAAGTTTATCATCTTGGGATGCAAAACGAAGAAAAATAATTAATAACTTCTACAAACCCTGAAATCTAAGACTGTTGGAATAAAGTATAGTTCAACTTATAAAACCTGTCACTCCAGGCCACTAAAAATTAAATGCAAATACCCCAGATCAAGTCTTAATGACATTAATGTAGATTTATATGGCATCATGGTTTGGGATTATTGTGCTTTTTTGGATCCAAATCAGTCAATAAACTTTACAGTGAACTGAAAATATTAAAAAAAATAAAAATAGTTGCATCAATTCTGTCCATGTTTTCAGACTGTTGAGGAAGAGTGATGTAGTGGTTAACATGGAGGCCTGAGAGCACTAGAATAAAACCAAAATTCTGTCCTGGGCTGGATAACTCAGCCTTACCGTGTTATTCACCCCATGTAGAAAAATGAGAATGCTGCTTTCTTCCAGAGCCTTCAGACCTCACAGCCAAACTGCCACCTCTGTTGTCTTCAGAGGTCTGAACATATGGCGCTGTGTCTGAGCATTTGGTAACGTTCTTTACATTGTCATAACACCTATAACAAATTGATTTTCTAATGACACTCCATTGGGTTATTATTAAATGTTTTCCATATTTAAAGGTGGAGGGATGTATCCTATCCTACCAGTCTACAGAAGCTGTCAGAATGATTGCATAGGTTGATAAAGGCATGACTAGGTTGTCCTACCACTATTTGGATTTCCATCTGTAGCTGAATTTATGAAGTTTAACACTTTGATGATTTCTGTTCACCAGTTAAATGATAAAGGTACTCATCTATGTGTAAGCATCTGAAATCTTATCAGGTAATTACATAAATAAAATTTTACACAAACCATTAAAATTTATATCAGAAAGAACTCACACTATTTCTCAATCAAGACTGGCGTACGCAAACCACTTCTACAGCTCTCAACAAAATAATAAACTAAAACATTTCCCTCTCTTCCGGTTAGTCATTACCGAGATGTTCTTCTTCTAGATAAACAATCTACAGTGTGTTTACCGAGGCTTGCATTGATATTCCCCAATAGTGTTTGCGACTTGAGTTTTATTCCAGCAGCTACCCAAAATGAGCCCACAGTGCAGAGCAGGCTGGCCCCTCTGGAACCTGAGATTATTTGTTCTCTCACTGTTCTAAAGGTAATTAAGGAGCATTGCATGTTTCTCAATTAATGATTTCTCATTCAACAGGGGATCTTTGATGCTAATTTGTTTTAATCAGGGCAGAGGCTGCTCAAAAACTCTAAACAATTCAGTGAAGAGGAACTAGGAATTTTTAATCGAGTGGAAGAGATTTAAATGCTATAAGGGTGCATCCATCATGCACTTTCAATCACCGGGCATTTAACTGTTTTCTTCTGAGTTTTATAACCAATGAGAGAATTATTAAATAGAGTACGTTGTCCTACATAGCACACCTTTTCCTTATGTATTTGTGCCTGTGTATACGTAATGGATGCCGATTCCTCCCATGTAAAGGCTGTTTACATTCTATCTTCCTTTCTTTCTATACAAAGAATATATTTATATGTACATGTAGTCCCCCTAATTGTTATACACACCAGTAGAAGTAGGAAATGTCTATGAAAGAGTATACAAAGAGGTATAGCAAAAGAATGATGGAAGATGTGTTATGAATAAGCATTAAATTTGAAACATTCTTTCCACCCTTGGACAACTGTCACTCAGTGGCTGTTTGTAAGCTGAACCACTAAAATCAAACTTCGCTACATAGAAGGACATATTTATGAGCAGTGCAGTGGTTGCACCTTGAAGAGGCATTACAACATGATCAATTCCAGGTTCATATAAAAAATGACTTCACCAGGTGACTTTGCCTTGTGAGAGTAAATACTCCAACTAGCAGAATGAGAATAGCTGCCTTTCTTTCTTTTCAAATGATCAGGTCAGTCTGATGTTTTTAAATCAAAGCTAGTTTATAAAATGTCGATCACGTGAAAATGAGTTGTCCTCCCACCCCAAAAGAATGTAGAAAAATCTCAACAAGTGCTTGAAAGGCCTAACTAGTTACAAAACTTACTGGTTCGGCTTGGTGCCTGTAGCTCAGGGGCTAGCAGGGGTCCTCAAACTTTTTAAACAGGGGGCCAGTTCACTATCCCTCAGACCATTGGAGGGCCAGACTATGGGCCCCAGGATGATTCGGCTGCTAAACAGGACAGGCAGCAGCAGCAAAAACACCTGGGGGGCTGGATAAATGTCCTAGGCAGGCCACATGTGGCCTGCGGGCCATAGTTTGAGGACACCTGGGCTAGAGCACCCACCACATACATTGGAGCTGGCAGGTTTGAGCCCAACCCTGGCCTGCCAAACAACAAGGGCAACAACTATGACCAAAATATAGCCAGTAGTCCCAGCTACTTGGGAGCGTAAGCCCAAGAGTTGGAGGTGGGGCAGTGCCTGTGGCTCAAAGGAGTAGGGCGCTGGCCCCATATACCAAAGGTGGTGGGTTCAAACCCAGCCCCAGCCAAAAACTCCAAGAGTTGGAGGTGGCTATGAGCTGTGATGCCACAGCACTCTACCCAGAGCGACACAGTGAGACTGTCTCAATAACAAACAAACAAACAAACAAAAAAAAAACGTGCTGATTCACTCTATTGACGTAAGTGGTGGAATGAGCTAGTTTTTGCTTGTTTTTTTTGTTTTTTTATTGTTGGGGATTCATTGAAGGTACAGAGAACCAGGTTACATTAATTGCATTTGTCAGACAAAGTCCCTCTTATAAATGTGTTTCTCTCCCAAGACTACTGGTTCTCAAACTTCAGAGCACATCAGAACCATCTAGGGAGTTTGTTAAAATACACTGAGAGCCACTCTCAGAGTTACTAAGCCAATAGGTGTGGGGTGGGACCCAAGAATTTTCATTTCTAACAAGTTACCAAGCTGTATGAGGGTTCAGGAATCACACTTTGAGAATTCCTATAATAAAAAAAAATCCAGAATGAGGTGGCTGTGATCTGAATGGAAGACTCAGTGAAGAATCTACATCCCTCAAACATTCCACTATATTTTTTATAGGTCCTTTGCTGGAAAGTAGACAGGCCTCCTGTGTCTCTGACGTGGCCTCCAGGGTGAATTTCTGGCCCTAGCTGGACAGAAGCTAAGTAATGGACTTGGATAAGAGGGATGACATTACCGCCTGTATTTTTAATGCAGGGAGATCCCCTTGCAGAGCTTTGTTGGAATTCGCAAACATTTAAAAATGAACTTTTAAATGGAAATGACCTGAGACACCTGTGCAAATGGACAGTGCCTGAGAAGACTGGTGTGGGAAAAACTAGACCAGAGTGACGTTTCCCAGTTCTGCTTTTAAGAGTGATCCGGGGCTCTGGGGGGCATCTGTGTTTTTAACAAGGGCCCTGATTAATCCTCAACAGATAAGTCTGGGGAAGTCTCTTAAGGACCTGATTCTTTTCACTTTGAACTCTGTCCCGGGCAGGTGCCCACTCATGCTCAGGCTGCCCTCCTCCAGTCAGGCCTTCCCTGACCAGTGGCATAATTGCCTTGGTGGACCCGATCAGCCCAGTGTGTCTCTCAGCTGTGCACTCATCACACAGTGTGATAAGTTCACTTATGATTTGCTTTTGTTCTGTAAGTGCTATGGTTTTTCTTCCTGACTCCCAGGTCATAAGGCAGTAGGGGTGGGAGGAGTTGGGAAGGTCCTCATGCGTATGTTTAAAAAGTTATTTAATTGCATTTACTTATGTCTTTGAAATTAACTAGTGGACATGCAACCAAATAAAAGATGACCTCATAGGGAAATGCATCTTCTGAAAGTTTAAATATTTGGTAGCACCTGCTATGGGCCAGGCCCTATGCTATGGTTTTTAGTGCTTCTAAAAATAGTAAGAGAAGAGCATTAGAGTCATTTTGCTGAGGCTTACAGCATCAACCTGCCTAAACTGACATGGCCAGCACGTGCAGATAACCCAAAGACTCTACTGCAATATGCCGCTCCCCCACGCCTGCTGTGAGTAATTAACACACAACCTTCATACAATGTCAGACAGAAATGATGTCAGACGCTCTGACCATCATTCCCTTATCATACTTTATAATTACAGAAACATTTTTCATCAAAGGGATATTTTCCCCTTTTGAATGAGCAATCTTATCTTCTGGAGCTGTGTCCTCCTCCTGCCCTGTAAAGCAAATGAGCGCCAACTTGCCTCAGCTCCAGCAGTCTCAGACTTTCAGATGCCCGTGACCCCACCGTACCCCTGAGCTGGCCTAGTTAATCGCACAATCATTGTGAACATTCATGGGCTGGCTTCAGACCTAATCATGTTTTTTTACTGGGTCACAAAAATGCTGGTGATCTAATTGAAAGTGACTTTTGAAATTACAAGTTACATCTTGATGTCATCATATGGTCAGTATCCCACTTTGCTGGGGGTCACAAACCCCTAGGCTGTAGTTGCAACGTTTGCCTCAGCCCAGTGCAAAAAGTCATCAGCCCAATGGTCAGGCCAGTCCAGCGACCCATGTGTTCATCGTTACTACTTAATCTGGAGAGTGTCAGGTACCCCGCCCTTCTCTACTCCACTGACCTACCGAGAAGTAGCCTCTGTCTCGTACCATCACTTATCTGCCTCTTCCCCTGCATCTAAGCTTCAGAGAAATGAAGCCCAGATTATCATGGAGGCTCTAGGTTATGTTCATATTGGGTTAAATCACATTACAGGTGGCTGCGGGAGACATTGAAATTCATTTCTAGAACTCTAGATTGCTATCTAACATGGTAGCCTCTACACAGATTGCACACGGACAAGAATTGACACACTTTTCAGTTAAAGTGTGTTCGTGGGAACAGTCAGGTTACTTCTTTTTCTTTTGTGCCATCCTCAGTTTCCTCATCTGTTGAATGAAAGCCCTTTTCAGGACACACTGGCCGATTCTGTCTCAGTTGTGCTTTTCTGGATCACGTGCCTTAGAATGTTAGGAAATCAGCTCTGAGAAAACTGTATTAAAACCTGTCAGGTTAGTTCAGCTTCATAGGAAATCCATGTTCTTAAAATGGCATACAAATCTTCATATAAAAGACATGTATAAGGTCAAAAGATTTCATTCTCTAATTTTAGACTATGGTTATGCTTGGGTCGACATCATTGTCTATTGACAGAAAATGAAATGGACATTGCAGACTTGCACACATTTACTTTTTGTAACAAAGTCCTTTGCATCATACATACTTTAAATATCCTGTATTCACACACCCCCCTGAAGTATTAGATTCTTACTTCTCGATGAAGTTTAATTTCTACCCAAAGGACAGCATATTGTAAATTCATTGTCTCAGCTATGTGTTGAAACTTTGTTACCTCTAAAGGGGCTTCGGGAAATGCATTCTTTCTACTCAGAAGATAAAAATGAGACGTGGGGAATTCATAAATTATTTGGGCATCAAACAGTTCTGCATAAAGATCTGCTAGTTAACAGAAGTGGGAATGTTAGTGTCCTTTACCAAGAATCTTCTATAAAGATCACTGGAAATGTTTGGTGGTGGCCAACTTTCAGGGAAAAAAAAATTGCCACAACTTCTTTATGGTTATGTGGAAGAGAAACAACCACTTCTCCATTTGAAGCCAAAATAATGGGTAATTGTCCATCAACCAGGGCCCTAACTGTTCAGAAACGTGCAAATACTAGATAACTGGCTAGTGTGTTTGTATGCAACATGTAGATAGATTTCTGACCTAGATACAGCTCTAAAATTAATTTACCAGCACTGCACTGGGCCTGGCTAATCCTCTAACAAGTTTTTTTTTCCTTTAATGATGAGCGGAAGTCCTGAAGGCATTGTGTGTGATAGAAGTGACAGCAAGATGCAGGCTCCTCTCAGAGCGAGTGTGCTGACTCAGAAATGCAAGGACGCAGCCCGAGGCTGGGGGAGTTGGCAGACAAATTAGTAACCTTCTAGATTAAAAGTTATGTAGCTAATCAGGGCTACAGGCAAACGTCAGCCACGTCACAAAGGAGGTGGTGACGTCTTTAAGGTTTCTTAAATAAGAATCAGTATGGAACCTAGAACCTGCATTATGGGAGGAGCCAGTGTTTTCCTCCTTATATTTTGAATTCTGTATCATTTCAGTTTTTCTTTCTTTTTTCCCCCCTCAACCTCAATAAGATCCACTGTGTTCCTGAAACCACACAGGACATTGAAATCTTTGTCTTTCAAATATGCTCGGAAATAAAAATCGCAGATGTTTGTGTATTTCAGAGATACTGCATAATTCAGTCTGATACCAATGAGGGAATTAAATTCAGCAAGAAAAAGAGGTATTTTATGTCTATTTGCCTGAGATTTTTTTTAAAGTAGCTTAAGTTGCACTCAGGATTAATTAATCCTGCGGCTGATTGCCGCGATGCGTGGAGCTGAGGGAGCATCCCTCAGACTTGGAAAGTGCACACAGGAGGGGTGGAATAAGCAAACCAGAAAGACATGCATGGATTCCTTTTTAGAGGGCTGGGGAAGTGAGACTTACATAGTTCAGCAGTTCAATGGGAGCATCAGAATCCTAATTATTAAAGGTAGGGCTTACCCAATTCAGTATGGTGGTACGTGAAGGGAATTTTGAGTTTGTGGCTTATGAAGATGAGTAAAGGATTCTTGAGATTCTGTTACATACTCAGGGACAAGAACCGAGAACCCCACGTGCGATACTACCTAGTTTCTCTGCGTGAAGGTGCAGTGTGGGAGGAGCCTGGCACTGGGGTTCAGGGAACGATTTAAAGTTGCTCCTCCCCTTGGAGAATGAGCGGGTCTTCCGTGCCCTGCACCCTGCCCCTCCTCGGTTGGTGCCTTCTGAGGACCTTAGGTTGGTTTGATCAGTGAGGGTGTCTTGAGCTGCAAATAACAATCTAAGCACAGTGGAATAAAGCATGAGGAATTTACAGCTCACTCGCCAAGAAAATCTAGCAATAAGCAGTATTGGGGTCGTCTTGACATTTCAACATGCTCCCCTACCCCTCACCCTCAGTGGATTAGCTTCCATCCTCAAGGGGTTCATCCTGGCCACACAATGGCTGCCATATGACTTTGTGGAAAGCAGACAAGAAAGAAGAGGCGAGATTGCTTCCTCTTTAAAATCCTCTTGTCTTTCCCAAGGAGGGAACATCTTCCTCAGACGCCCTCCTTGTCTTTCAGGGTATATTCTCTTATCATGCATTGGCCGAGACTGAGTCACATGCTTGCCCTAGGCCAAGTCCTTTCCAAAGGGGTGTGTGATCCCCTTAGACCAGTGGTTCTCAACCTTCCTAAAGCCGCAATGTATTTTCATTGTTACAAAGGGGTCGCGGCCTCAGATCCTCTCTTCCTCTGTATGCAAAGTGTGGTCCAAGAGATTTATTTCCTGGGGGTGCACGTGTTGCAACTTGGGAAAAACACAGTCAAGTTAGCAAGAAAGTAGGAATGACTTTAGGGCAGGCAACTGTCAGCATCTGCCACAATCCTCTCAACCCTCATTACTTACACAGGGATCGTCACTTGTTTTGGTGACTTTCTCTCCAAGAGGCTCTGCAAAATACTGGCAGCTTATGCCACCTGCTAACTCAGGGCAAGCTTCTGGGCCACTTGGCTGGTCCTGCAGCTCTCTTCCCTGCCTGCTGGGGCTTTGCTCTATCAGTACTCTCTCTGGGTGCGGAGAGAAAGGAGACATCTGCCATCCACTCGTTTGGGCAGGAAGGATTATTTTCTGAACAGGGTCCAAACTGCATCCAGGTCCCCATTGTGACATAGTGGCCCACACATATCCCTATCCATAGATATGGCAATGGGAAGATTACCCTGCGTTACCCTAAATGTAATCACAAGTTCCCTATGAGTGAGGCAGAGGGAGGTTTCACTGCAGAAGAGGAGAAGGCCACGTGACAACAGAAGCTAAGACTGGAGGAAGGGCCACGGCAGCGGCAGCCACGGGATGCCACCAGCCAGCAGAAGCTGGAAGAGGAAGGGAAAGATTCTCTCCTAGACTCTCTAGAAGAAAACACACCTAACAACTTGATTCAGCCCCATATGACTCATTTTGGCTTTCTGGTCTCCAGGGCTGTAAACTAATACATTTCCATTGTTGTAAGCCTAAGTTATCACTAGTTTGTGGTAATTAGTTACAGCAATCACAAGAAAATTAATTTCCCCAACTTGCAGCTCCTGACATTCCCTGTGTCACAACTTTAAATCCAGAAGTGTTAACTTTTAATTATTTTAGTATAAATACAGATGGAATTATAGATAGAAACTTTATAAAACATTCAAATACTGTTAAAATACAATCCTGCTTGGGTTAGGATAAGAAGTAGCTTCAGGAAGCCTCGAGAGGTGATTAGCCTGCCCATCTTAGTGGAAGGTCATTGGCCGCCTTCACCATCTTACCCTAGCAGCATAAAGGGCACGTGGGAACAGAAGGAGGGCTGGACATTAGCACACCCCACCGCAGACACACACACACACAGAGTTTGCCTTGACTTTCACTGCTCCAGGCACAGAAAGGAAGGAACAGTTAGAAAACCAGCTTTGCAGGAGTCCCCCTGCCCAGCGCTGAGTAAATGGAACTTTTCTCCACCAAAGCCATTTGCTGGGGCAATAAAGACTGGGAAAGGTCAGAGCAGCAGCTCTGAGGAGACTAAACATGTCACGGGAAGGAATAATGGCTGGTCATTAGCAGCCTTGAAGAGACGCGGGATGACTCTTGCTGAAGACTTGGAGGGGACTGGCAGGTCTCAGGCACAGCAACCACTGCAGCCCCAGTGGGCAGAGGCCACAGCTGGGGCCGACCCGGGGAGGCCGTCATCCTGCAGACGGGAAGGCCTGACCTCGGATGACAAGGAGCCGGTCCCGGTGTTGGCACGTTTGTGCTGATGGAGGCTTTTAAAGAAGCTCTTTGGCCGGTGTTCATCTCAGGCCATTTGGATAGAGATGGATGAGGGTCTGAACTGAGGGAGACTAATGTGAAAAATAATTGTTTCCACTGCTGGGAAGGAGGGGGAAGAGGCTGTCACAATCCTGCAAGCGCAGCTTCTTCTCAGCAACGCGCTCTCAGCCCTGAAGTCTGCGCCCAGGCTCCGCGCTCTCCCAAACGGTGCCAACAACGCACACGCCACCCTTGCCACTCTCCCCGCTGCTGGTGAGTCACGTGCTCCAGAACCATCTTTGCTGCCTCCAGTTCTGCAGGGCACAGAGCCTGGTCCCCTGGGTTGGGAACCAGCCATAAAGTCTATTGTGAGTCCTACACTCTCGTCCCTCACTCCTTTATCTGGGAAGGGCCAGTTTACCCCACAGGGCTCAGCTTCCTCGGAGCCTTATGGTAGGACCGTCCACTGATGGAGAGGACTGATGCGGGACGTTTACAGGCAGGTGTGGAGTGTGTGTTTGACTGCTGTCCTGTTTACCTCATCTTGGTGGTGCACCTCTCCAATAAAACACATCCTCAGGAAACCACAGCTTAACTCCCTATTCTAAAAGAAAGAAGGCCTGAGTTAAGATCAAAAAGAAATAAGACACAGTAATATTTGATTTGGGAATTTCAGATTATTAACGTCCAAGTCCTAATGCAAGAAATAAGTGGGGCAGAATATTTAGCCGATAGCCTCTTGAAAGAGGTGATGGTGGATGGCTGGGGAACAGCAGGGGGACTCAGTGGAAGAGTGTCCAGCAAGCAGCGAAGCCCCGTCTGCTGCCCCCACAAGACCAAAGGGGATGAGTGTGTCAGTGTGTGTGCATGTCCATGGCATGTGTGCACGCGTGCATGTGGGGGCTTAAGGTCTTGGCTGTTGGAAACAGCCTGTAGCCGGTGCAAGCCCAAGGCCAGTGGAAGACCCAGTTGTCTCAGCAGATACCAATGGGAACAGATGCTGGTGGTCAGAGCTAAATGCTGTAGTGGCCTCACCAGAGGTGCCACAGAAGGCAGTGGGGGACAGGAAGCATTGTCCTCAGAGAAATGGAGGTGCTACCCCAGCACTTCTATCACCCACCCCTCAAGGATACAGATGTGGCATGAGGAAAAGATGGGCTGAAATGACAGGAAGCCCCAACTGACACCGACAAGTGGCTGAGTCTCCCTGACTTACGTACAATTCTGCCACAGTTGGGATGGAAGTTGGAGAAAAAATAGATTCAATTAGAAGAGAATTTTTTTTTCTCCTTTAGGTGTGTGGCTTGCAAAATATTATGGACCACATGCCAAGTTAATTCAGCCTTTCATGAATTGAAAAGATTCCTTTGGCTCTGGATTTCAGCTCACTGGAGAGGTTCGGTGTGGACGGTGCACTCACTCCCTCTCATTCTCCGTCCTTCCCAGCAGAGCTGACTCGAACAGAGGATGGCTTCCCACGAACAGCTTCAGTCATCCAACAATGTTGGTGAATGTGGTTTATACAGAACTGAAAATACTTATGATGAGAATAAACGGCCATCCAGAAGGAAAGTGCACTGAATGGAATAGTCTCTATGGTGCCGTTCTCCTAGGGACTGAGCATAGGGGCCTAGCAAGGAGATCCACACCAGTCACCTGGCTGCCACACACGGAGGAGGAAGCATCTGGCTCCATCCCCTCAACTGGCTTGCCAAATAAACCAAGTACTCTGAATACAAGATCTGGGGGAGACCTAAGAGTTAGAAGGTAGGAAATGCTGGCTTTGAACAGATGGAACTTTTGAACCACCATTTTCTCTCTGCCTCAGTTTTGTCCTCTGAAAACACAGCACACAGCTGGAACATTGCTTTGGCAAAGAGGGAGAGCTTCCGATGAAAGGGCACATGGACAACTGAGCCTGGAGGGTGCAGTGGCCATAAGTCTATCCTGGACCACGGCTCTTTCTGAAGAAAAGAAGGTCCAGGGGGTCTGTTCCTTGACATTGAAATTCTTGGCAGTCCCCCGATGGCACAGAAGCCCAGAGCACCGTGCTGACCCTGTAAGTGTGCCAATCTGGGTCGCTTAACCTGTTTTCTTTGGGGCGCTGGGGCAGGGCAGCATAGTGGTTTTGTGTGACGCCCTCTGGCATCACATAGCCTGGATTCAAATCCACCTGGACTGACTCTGCTCAAGTCCTGTAACCTCTCTGTGCCTCAGTTTCTTCATCTGCAAATCACAGGTAAGAGTAGTATCTACCCAGGCGTTGTGGGGATAAGTGAGTAATACACATATGGTGCTTAGGACAGGGCCTGGCACGGAGTTAACACTGCGACTATTACCCTGTGACCGTCTTCACCAGCTCACAAGCTGGGAAAGTTTCTTTCCCCAAGGATCGGTTGAGAGTATGATACAAACACTAATTCCCCATAACTCTATAAGGTCTCGTAGTGTGAGGAGGCCTCTTATATGAAATCCGCCCGCTAATGCAGCCTTGTTTGGCATCTCTGGGAATCAAGTACGGCAAAGCCTCATTTGCTCAGACACAGCCGTGAGATGATTATTCAAGACGCATTTCCTGGGCAGTCAATCCAGCTTCCAGGATGGTGGAATCAAGGATGGCAAATGGCATCACCTACTTCAACAAGGCAGGTGGCAGCCATTGCAGTGGGGGCCTCCTGTGTGCCAGGCACTGTCCCGGCCCCCATAACAGCCCTGTGGGCAGTGTCACTGGCTTCCTTTGCATAAACAAGGAAACAGAAACCTCAAAGGAAGTAAGTCACTCCAAAAGGCCAGGTACAAGGAAGGGCAGCCAGGTGCACACCCAGGTCAGCCTTGGGGCAAAGTGTCCAATGGCCCCTCCTTTCTGTGTTGGGGCCACTCTGCCTTAACCCAGCCCTTTCCCCTTCATTGCTCAGGACGGCCCCTCAGTTCTGCTTGGTGGTATTTTAGCCCCCCTGTCAGCCAGCTTCTTAACTTCTCACTCCCCAGAGAGCCACTTTGCAAAAGCTAACAGTCTCTCTCAATGTGTAGGCAAGTGGGTAAAATGTTAGACTCCCCAGGGACATTCTCTGTGCTTCCCTCAGGGGACTGCCTCTCCAGGGGCTGGGGCTCAGCCTGGGAGATGGAGGTTGATTTTCAATGAGGCATAATCAGTAAATAGCAGGTTCTGGGACCCTGAATAGACTGATTAAATGAGTGTCACATGGGAAATTGTAAAGTAGTTAAAGGATAAGTTGCACGGTAGCAACTGATACAGCCACAGCTTGTGACATTGAACTTAGAAATCCCAAAATGCTGCCGTTCTCAATGAAAGAGTCAAACGTGGCCTGAGAGGCATTGCCTGCTGACCTTGTCACCAGCTCCTCCCATGACCTTTCCCTCACACTGGGAGCCAAGGTCTGTGCACACACAGGCACAATCATGTGGCACAATCACCTGGTGTGGTGCCAACAGCCAGGTGAGTGATTATGGATCAGTCACTTCCAAGCACATAGCCACGTGATCCAGGATCAGATACCTCTCCTCTTGTGTCTTCCTTTGCAAGATAAGAGTTGGGAGAGCTGGGGCCACTCTCAATTCAGTTCCATAAGACTCTCCAGTTATAATAAAGGGAGGTTAAGCCTGGCAAGGAGAGAATTATGA
The DNA here is from genome assembly GCA_963575145.1 of Galago senegalensis. NCBI lineage: Eukaryota > Metazoa > Chordata > Mammalia > Primates > Galagidae > Galago > Galago senegalensis. The sequence continues at coordinate 41,716 of CAUYTI010013456.1, forward strand.
TATTACCCCTGAGTAAACAACATCAGGCTGAAGTGCTCCCTGGGACCAGGCCTACCTGGGAGGCACACTCCATTCCATGTTCTTTGTACCAATTCCCCTCTCCTATCTTGAAGGAAGACTGGCATGTATTGAAAACTTTGGGCCAGGCATGGTGGCTTACACCTGTAATCCTAGCACTCTGGGAGGCCAAGCAGGCCTATTGCTTGAGCTCAGGAGTTCAAGACCAGCCTGAGCAAGAGTGAGGCCCTGTCTCAACTAAAAATAGAAGAAATAGCTGGGTGTTATGGTGCACACCTATAATCCCAGCTATTCAAGAGACTGAGGCAGGAGGATCACTTGAGCCCAGGAGTTTGAGGTTGCTGTGAGCTATGACACCACAGTACTCTACCCAAGCTAAGACTCTGTCAAAAAAAAAAAAAAAAGAAGGAAGAAAACGTTGCATGTGCCAGATGCTTTCCATGCCCATTATCGTCGTTTCAGAGAGAGAGGGGTTTGATAACATCCACATTGACAGGTAGGTGTCAGAAAATCTCCTCCGGTTGTTTTTACTTGGGGTTGTGCCATTTGCTCAGATCCTGCCCTCCTCAATTCCACACCCAGTTCTCTGCCTTGTCTCCTAAACACTTGGGTCTTTCTGGAGGGTCCCTCGAAGGCCCCAGGATGCATTTCCTGGTGACACCCCATAGCCCAGTGCTGTGGACCTTTGATCTGTGCCCACACAATCTGGTTTAAACACATCCCAATACACTCCTGTCTCAGTTCCTTCTGGCAGAGCTCTCAGCCCTCACTAGACAAAGCAGGGAACTGTGGCTGGGTGCAGTCTGGAGCCCAGCAGCTGGTTCAGACTCCTGTTCTGCCACTTCCTGACCCCGAGACTTGGGAAAGTCACTTAATCTCAGGAAACCTCTTTGGATGATTAGGAGAGAGTAGTCTCCTGTGATGCTTTTGGTAATGATGGTATGAAACAATGCCAATCACTCATATGTCTTAACATACCTCAACCATCAGCATCTTTCATCATGGGGCCACTTAGCCTGGGACACTGTGCCCAGAACAGCCTGGCAAACAGTAGGTACCAGTATTGTCTCACACGAATGAAACAGTGAACTGGTACAACAAATAAGAACTGCAGGAGACAGAAATCAGGGCACACTCAAAGAAATATACCTTTCCCCTTTTTTAGTTCTGATCTGACTCTAAACCCAGCTTGAAAAATTCCTACAACCCAGTTTTGGTGACCAAGATGTCACCAGGCCATGCTGGATTCAAAGTCATTTCCACATAGTCATTAATCCCTTCACCCAGGCATGTGACATACTAAGTTTCTACTGTGTGCCAAGTCCTTTTCTAAGCACTGGCAGTGAACAAAATAGACTAAATGCCTTCACTGACAGTGCTCACATTCTGGTGGCAGGAGACACAATTGATAGAAGTAAGTACGTAGCCCTGGAGCCGTGGAGTGGCGTGTAATAACAGGTGCCAGGGAGAAAGAAAGCAGCGAAGGGTGGTCTGGGGCTAGTGGCCAGGAAAGGACTCACAGAGATGATGATAGTTAAGCAAAAATCAAAAGAAGTAAGGAAGTGAGCCTGGCCTTGATGGAGAGAAAGGAAGTTCCAGGAGGTGGGGCAGCCAGTGCAAAGACCCTGGGGCAAGGGCATTCCCTCCCTGTCTGAAGCCCAGTAAATGAAGGAAGAATGTGAAAGCCCAGATCAGGCAGAGCTTTGTGGGCTCAGGTGACACTTCACACTTTGCCTTTGACTCTGAGTGAGGTGGGGGCTGCTAGGAGGTGTTGAACATGGCAGTGATCTGACTTACTCTCCACTCTGTGCTATTTGGGATAAATTTACCCAAAAAGCCATCTTTCTGTACTCTCAATCAAATCTTATCAAACGGCCTCCAAAACTTCCATTAAAAATGTTATATACAATACAAATACCAAAAACATTCAGTGAAAAGAAGTGTGTAGAGATCATAACATCAGTAGCAATTTCCTTTTATAACCCCAAAGTGCTCTAATTTAAAAGTACTTATTCCATATCACAGATCCAGAGTACTCAAAATTTGCACGGAATAGTCTGTACTGACAGCACAGAAAGCAGAAGTTTGTGCGTGCTCATCACTACTATTTTAAAATCTTACTTTGCGTGATTCTCTGAGAGGTTTCGTACTTTATCCAAGGCTAGCACATATGTACAGAAAAGCACGCCACTCGTAAGTGTACAGCTTGATGAAATCTCTGAAAGCAAGCGTGCCTCTTTAACCAGATCCAGATCAAGAATCACACCCTTCAGCCTCCGCGGAGCAGAGCACCCTCTGTGGCTTCTCCCTGTTGCTATTCTGCCCCTCCACCCCAGAGTAACTCCCCCCTTGCCGTCCACCTGCACAGACCGGCCCAGCCTATTCGTAAGCTTTAGATGAATGGGTGATGAGATGTGCTGTCTTCCGCGTCTGGCTGCTTCTGCTCAACATCACGTTTGCGAGGTTGTCTGTGTTGTGGCGAGCTGCGTTGCTGCAGGGGCTCGCTCTGCCTGCTGCGTCACTGTGTGGAGGGACCACAGCGTGTTTATCTGTTCTGTGGGTAATGGGCTCTTGGGGACTCCCTGAGTAGTGCTGCCAGGAGCAGCCTTCTGGGGACACGCGTAGCTTTGAGAGCTGCGCCGTTCAGCTGTAATTTTGTCGTGTGTTTTAAGAGGACCACTCTGGCCTACCATGTTGAGTACAGACTCAAAGAGTAGGACATGAGTGAGAAGGCTTAGGGGACAATCTGGGGAAACGAGGGTTGTTCGGACCAAGGTGGAAGCAGTCTGGGTAATGAAGGGGGGTTGGCTGTGGATGGATTTTGAAAGTCCCCTCCTGAGTGTGGTGGTGATGCTGGTGGTCAGTCACCTGGCATTTGGCTTGTGACTCCAGGAGCAGAGAGCCTCCTGTGATGAAGGTGCATGGACGCTGGCAGGAGGGCAGAGAGCAGCACTGGAGGCATGGCCTTGACTGGCGCCCAGCAGCGTGGGCAACCAGCTCCTTAACATGGTAGGCATAGTGTTCATCGCTGTACCATCCTGGCCAAACAGAAACTCCCTTTGAAGGTTCCTCTCGGGCTGTGGTGGAACATGGAGCAAGATTTGGAGAGTAGCTTTTTAACACCTTGACTGTCACACTAGGAAAAAATGTTTTCTTTGGGACCGTGGTGGTTTTTTTTGTTTGTTTTTTTTTTTAGAGACAGAGTCTCACTTTGTTGCCCTTATTAGAGTGCCATGAAGTCACAGCTCACAGCAACCTCTGGGCTTAGGTGATTCTCTTGCCTCAGCCTCCCAAGTAGCTGGGACTGCAGGTGCCCGCCACGACACCCGGCTATTTTTTTGTTGCAATTTAGCCGGGGCTGGGTTTGAACCCACCACCCTGGGTATATGGAGCCGGCGCCTGACTCACTGAGCCACAGCACCGCCCCCGTGGTGTTTTATTAAGTCAAGACAAGTCAAGAGATGTATGAGTTATATACACTTCACAAGCTCCCCTGGTGAAAACAGCTGTGAGTTAAATACAACTCACGTGACAGTTAATGTGTTAAGTGGTTTTCTTCTGCGACAACCTGCCACTCTGTGCTGTGACTGCCACTCAAAGTTATAAAGGTCCTTTGCTCATGTCTGAAAGGAAGTGACGTAACTTTACCTATGGGTAGCTCCGTGTCCAAAGTTTTGTAAGCAACTGAAATCCATTGGTTTCTAAAATGTCTGAGTCTTCATACAACTCCCTGATTTTCCTCAAGCACCCCTGCCTCTGCACACACTAACATTTCACTTTTCCCAAATATAAAACGCTATCTTTCCGGTTCAGTGTCGAACTCCCTCCCCATGTTCCCAAAAAGGATTCGTATCTGTAGGCATCAAACAGAGAAAATGTGGACCCTTCTCTGTCGGGCTCCACCACCAGCCCTGCTTCTAGGAAACTGGGTTCATTCTTCTCCTTCCAAGTTTCATGAGCATGTGTCTCCCCTCTTTGCAGACCGTCATTCTGACACAAGTCCCTGGGTTCTTCTGCATGTACTGAGAGCTCACACAGCACTTGACTTGCTACTCCACCCCAACCACTTTCTCTCTAATTTATGTCAACAGAACTCTTTTGAACCCATGTGCAGTTTCTTTTTCTCTGAATACAAGACCTCTTTTTCTTCCAAGTAAACAGGGTTACATACACCTGCTTAATGAAATCAATAAACAAATGGATTATCAAGTATCCTTCAAATAAATAGCCTATAGCACTTGACTGCCAATGTGAGTGACATCTTTGAACTAAATCTAATGGAGAAAGAATGGACTAACCAATTCCTGTTGGGATTTTTTTCCCCTGAAATAAGATGAAATTGGAGTCTTCAGACAATCCTGTCATTGATTTTTAGTCTTTTATCCTCCATGAAAGAAGCCCCCTTGTTCCAGCTTTAGCAAAACAGCAAACCACTTTTGCTTCTATTTAAAGCACGATGGGCTCTCTTTTTCTCTCTTCTTTTGGATAAGGGGGTTTGTGTGGTCTGTGGTCACGCAGAAAGAACAGTCAAGTCTCTGGCCTCTGAAGTGGCCTAATCCACTGGGCACCTCGTGACCAGTTAGGCAGTGGGTGCGGGCAGCAGTGGTGGGTAAAAAATGCGTATAATAAATTCTGCTGAGAACAGGCTGTTGAATAGCAGAACAGTGAAGTGTGGCCTACAGTGGGATTTACACAGGTATGTAAGATGTGCCAAAACACAGGGCAACACTCAATTATTAAAGAGCAATGGCACAGGCATCCTGCAGGGAGCTCAGGGTGCACCCACCTGCAACAGTTGGAAGAGGAACCAGAGGCGGGGATCCGCCAGTGGACTTCCATCCAAGTCAGCCTCTACTAGACCACCCCGTCCCCCGATCTTCTAGATTCTGCCTCCCTGGGCCCCCTGGGAGGGAGCAGCTAATGACTGTGCTTGCCCTGCCAGTGCCTCCAAATGGTCAGCCAGCCAGCCTGCCTTCTTCAGGCCCTTCCCACGATGCCATCCATTATCCAGATGTTTGTTGGACACCTACTGAGGAATAAAGACTTTGCCCAGGGTTGTAAAGAAGCTTTTTATTATTTAACGGAGGAAACTGCTGTCTGCTGTGCAGTGTGATACAGCACTAGAGAAACAGAGTGAGCATCTGAGTGCTCCCGGCTGTCAGACACAGCGCTGAGACTTGCCTGTTACTCCTCCCGCACCCACCCACCCGCACCCACCGCAGCTTGGCCGAGGAGGGTGCGCTGCTGTGCTGCTCACTCTAGACATTAGAAACCAAGGTAGAAAATCTAAGGAATTGCTCAAGGTTACAGCGTTGCCTGCTGGAGTCCCGGGCTAGAGCTTTTGTCAGTGCAGACCCAGAGGGAGCAGGATGGATTTGGGGGGCACAGTTTTTTCAAACATTGCCAAACAAGTGGGGATAGACCCAAGTCTGAGGGAGGAGCGGGATTGAATTTAGCTGTGGAGGAGGAAAATTGATTCAAATAAAATGAATATCACAGGCCACAAAGGCCAGTATGGGATTCAGCTGATCGGATGCTAGTGACCACTCCCAAGGATCATGCTGGGGGGCCATCCGCACATTCTGGGTGTGCCTGTTGTCACAGCATGATTCCAGAGTGTCCTCTGTGCTCAGAAGTGGCTTAGTATGCCTGAGCAAGGAACTCCATAGTCACCCTGGGGATGAGGGGCTGCTTGGGGAAGAACAAGACTTCCATCCTGCAAGTGGGGGGGCATAGCCGGAGCCTAAAGGAAGGCTCTGACAGCAAATGCAAATTTTGGAAAGATTATCTTGGTAGCATAGAAGAGGGGAATGAAGAAGATAACTGGGGCAGAGGGATCCTACTAGGGACAGAGGAGGTCACAGCAGAGCCCAGACAATGACTGTGAGAATGACAGGAAGGAGGCAGATTCCGGACCAGGGATGCCCAGGTCCCAGCTGACCTGACTCTGGCATTTTCCAGGGGAAGAATGGGCAGGGGAGGCGTCTAGGGTGGGTGGGGGGATGTCCTTTACAGGGCGAGGAGCACCTGAGGAAGCCAGGGAGCTTCCCACAGGCAGAAGGAGGTGTGGCGTAGCTGGCCAAGAGCACAGGAAGCGGAACACAGTCCAGAGTGGCATCGAAGAGATGGACATTTGAAAAGGAAGGAGGCAGGAAGCAGGGGGAGAGAGCAGCCAGAGCAGAGGTCAGACCAGGATGCTGAGAGAGCCAGGGGTGGGGGAGAATGTAGGAGAAGGAGGGACAGGAGAGATGCCAGGCAGGGATCTGGGGTGGTGGGGGTGCAGGCCTTCCAGGGCTCTGGAGGAGCAGGGCTGTGAGGCCAGGAGCATGGGATCAGAGGAGAGAGGGGCTGGCAGACTCCCCCATCCTGCACCAGGTTTCCGGGCAGCCCGGTAAGCCCTGTCTGCCTCACTATTTAGCTCATCCAGAGCCTCCTTTTCTGGAGTTTTCCCACAACCCAAAAGAATCTATCAGTAAATGCTATCTCTGATCACCCAAGTCACCCCACATGGAATCACCCCCACACTCTCAAAAGTCCCCTGCAGAGTATAGCCAGTATCACCTGTCACCTGGACATGGGCCATCACTGCCAACTGTCCTCTCTCACTCACCTGCCTGCAGCACCTGCCTCAGGCTCTGCCACTGTGTCCTTCAGTCTGGAGCAGTCCCAGCTCCCCCACTCAGTCTCTGCTCAAATGTCACCTCCCAGCAGCACCCACCTGAAATGCACCCATGTATCTCTCTCTTTCTCTCCCTTTATAACTTTCAACAATTAATATATTTTCATTTTTTGATATAGCCTACATGTAGTAAAATTTACTATTTTTAATATACAGTTCCCTAGGTTGGCAAAATACACAACCCCGTAACCGGCCCAACACTCAAGATAGAGAACAAATCCATTACCCCAAAACGTACTTATGCCCCTTTGGAGCCAACCCCTCCCCACCCTTCCTTAATAACCACTCATCTCCTTACCCTCCTTATAATTTTGCCTTTTTCCCAGAATATCCTGCAAATGGAGCCAGAGGATATGTGGTCCTCTGCATCTGTCCTCTTTCACTTTGAATGATGCGGGTGAGATTCGGTCACGCTGCTGGGTATCAGCAGCCACTTCCTTCTTGTTCCGTTCATTGACTGGACACATCACAGTTCGCTTTTTCATCCTCTGTTGAGGGTATCTGGGCTGTTTCTACATTTGGGGACTATGACTAGAGCTGCTATGACTACTGCTGACCATGTCCCTGTGCCCACCTGAGGTCTCATTTCTCTTTGGTGCATACCTAGAAGTGGGATTGTTGGGTTCTGGCAAACTCTTTTTCCAGAATGATTGTAATGTATTATATTTCTTCCAGCACCAGGTGAGAGTGGGGGCTGCCCGAATCCTCTAGAGCACCGTATGTTGGCAGGTTTTGTTTGTTTGTTTCTGTTTGGTTGCTTCTCCTCACGGTCTCATCACTGGTACTGATTCATGAGATGGAACTTACAAAGGGACAGTGGCCAGACAACACGTGACAATGGAACGCTGACCCACAACCTCTGCAGCAACTGACCCAGGTTGGTCAGGACTTGGTCTGTGAGCACCAACTTCCAACCCAGGAGCCACTAGGATGCCTCCCAGCTAGGTCACATACTCACACGACACCTTGTTTCAAGTTGGCTCCAGTTCCACCAGGCCAACAGCCTCCAAGGAGAGCCAGCCTCAACTTCCCTTTCTTCTCCCATAGAGCCTCCCACCCACTGCCTGCCCTTGGGCCTTTGCCAGACACAAGTGACAGTGGCCGACCCCCTTGCCATGCAAGCTCTGCCAGCCTTGCTTATGTTAATTCGGGTGGCCTTTGTTTATTTTCCAAGTTTGTGTGCTCACTGTCTTCTTCCTTCAGGAGTGGGTCCCTGTGTCTCTCTGGAAAGATCCCTGGCATGTTAGTGGGGGCTCCAGAAACCCTTGTGACTGACTGTAGACTTTAGGTCTTGACCTTTTCAGCCCAGGTAGTTGCCTGGATAGTGGGAAGCCTCAGGGTCTGGCAGGTTGATGGGCTCCGGGCTTCTGCTGGGGGCGGGGAGCATGTGGGTGGGGGCTGAGCCCTGGGCCCTCTCCAGGTGGATCCTCACCACCTTCTGTTCCTGGGCTCCCTGCGCCGTCTGGACAGCCTCCCTCTACTCTGTAGGAAGAGGCTGTGAGGAGGGCTTGGGGCCAGCTTGAGGGTGCCGAGTGAGGCTTTCCAGTTCTTTCTAAGGATCCTGTCTGTGTGGAGGACCGTGTAGCCCAGGGTTGGTGGTGGGAGGGAGAGAAATCCTACAGGCGGCCTTTTTGGAGGCAGCCAGAATCTTCCCTACTTTTGGAAACGGACTCGTGAGAAGGGAGGCCTGTCAGACTAAACATTGCGCTGTCCCAAATTGCACCAATTTTGGAAACGCTCCTCAGGCTGTGCCTCTCGCTGGGAAGGATTTATAAACCCTTAGTCTGAAGCAGCTCTGAGTGCATCTCAGCTCAAGGGCTTTCAAAGGCCCTTCTGGAAGCCAACTTTCAGAAATTGGCCCCGCGGTAACCAAAAAAAAAAAAACAACCCAGATTCCTGAGGCCTGTGCCGGTCTGGGGCAGAGGCCTGGACCTCCAAGGGGTTTGAGCTTAGGGAAGGCTGGTAGGGGACATGAGGGCTTCAGGGAGACTCCAAGGCTCTGGAGACACTCACATAGGCTATGTTCCTTCTTTAGTAAATCAAATATTAAAAGCAAAAAAACAACAGAATACAATTTCCACTATCTACAGCTCCCTGTGAGGAGTTTTTTTGTCACTCTGGAGTCAGATTTGTCTTAAAAATGTCTGATTGTTGCTTAATCAGCAGTTGTTTAAAACGTCTCCAGTTCACCCCAGATTAAGTATTTAATGATCTGCAAACACAGATTTGAAGATCTGCTTTACAGGCCTCCTATCCTTTTGTGATGTGATCAATTTCACCCTCTATCTGCTGGAAAGCCAGCTGTTTGGTGCTATTATTAAGGACGTGCTAAGTAGGCACTGCTGGGAAAGAGAAAGGAATGCGCCCTCGCACTTTGAGTCTTGTCCTGATAAGATGACTCAGCTCAGGGAGACCTGGTCTTCCTGGGTCCCCTGTGGGATAGGCTGTGAACTTGGGCTGCCATCTTCCTAGCAGTGGGTACAGCAGCAAATCTCCACATTGCCCCACTTCTGTCTCCCCATCAGTAACCAGAGATCAACACATAGGGTTTGGGGCTGCATGGCTCAGGCGGCACCTTATAAGCAGGAGCACTTAGCATTCTTATCACACACACTAGCACGTTTATTTCAGAGACATAAAAAAGGCAAGTTGAAGTCACAAGGGAATTGGGCAGAAATGCCAAGTTTGAAGGGACTTACACCTATTGCCTGAGACTTGTGGGTGTTTGCGGGGAGGAAGGGTTTTGTGTAAGGTTCAGTTCATTGCTGTGTGGTTGGTTTGCTATTTAACTTTTTTATTTGGTAACCGTATGGATAGGATCCACTCCAGGGTTCTATGGAGAAAATAAAAATGGTTTAGTTCATGATGAGGAAAGAATGAATAAACGGATGGACTGGAGGTTCCTGGCACACACGGGTGTCAGGCCGGGGGCTTCTGCAGTTTCTCTTGTCATCTGCCCTGGGGAGACCCCATGTAAGGAACCATAACAGATGAGGAAACAGGCTTACACAGCTGAAGGGCTCTCTCAGGGGTGCTCAGTGTGTGGTGAAGATGAAGTCTGATCCCAGCTGAGGCTCTCAGGGACAATGAGCTCCCCCGACTTGGGTAGAGCTAGCATCTTCCCTGCAGACAGCCATGTGCACCTCCCGCGTGCCGCCCATCTGGGGGAAGAAGCCCTCGCACAGATGGGCTGCTGAGCTCATCCGAGTTCCCGGCTGCAGGGAAGGGGGTGGAGGCACATGCAGATGAAGGGATCCCGCACCACCTTCCTCCGAGACTCCCCCGAGCTCCCCAAACGATATTCTGAGCCCTGACACCATCTCCTGCATGGGTAATGACTGGCTCCCGGCCACTCTGCTGCTTCTCTGTGCATTTCCCTGATCCAGCACTTTTTCCTCGGTGCATTATTTTCCCCTTGGTTTTCAAATTCCCTGTGGATGATAATCAGACACTGAGCTCCGCATACTTGGCAAATTTTGAGTTTTAATAAAAAAAAATGTTTATTCCTGTAAAGACTGTTCCCCGCCCCCCACCCATTCCCCGTGAATCTCCTAGCAAATGCAGTTTTCACTTGACTCTGGGCTTTTTTTCGAATTTTTCCTAAAGCTGACTCTGTGTCCCTAGGCCCTCTGTGCTCTCCTGGGCTTGGAGCCTGCTGCTGGGCTCCAGCTTTGACAGTTCCAGCTCTTGAGGAAAACATGCATTACTCTCTGCTGGTTTTCAGACCCAGTTGTCCTAATGCATCCTGTGCAACTTAAAACATTCATGGTAAGTGGAATGTGGAATACATTGGAAGTGGAATACATCCCAGCCTGTATTGGGGCGGCCTCTCCCAGGCTCTGTGTATGAGAGCTCTGATGGCAGGAGCAATAATGCAGCAGTGAAATATCACGCTGTCATTGAGAGGTGGGGGTGCAGCAGGCTAGTCGACATGTCCAGGGCCCTTAGTCCTGTCCCGGGGTGGCCAGGGCCACTCCCTGTTGCTATGACACAGAGGTGGGGAAGATGAAGGTCACAGAGGTGTGGTGGCCCCTTTAAAACTCAGTCCTCCCTCCTGTCCGAGTCATGGCAAATAGGTGAATGGGGTTTCCTTCCTCTCTGCTTCCCTGTCCCATCTCTCAGCTTGGAGGTGTCAACAAGGTAGTAAAAACCACGATCATTAGTAGACAGTGCAATGATTAGGAAGTGGTAAGGAGGGGTAAAGGGCTTGCCCTTCTGGAGGCTGAGAACTCACTGGGTGTAAGGACAGATACCACCTACAGAAAGGCCTGTAATTCTACCATCTTTATCGGGAGAGAGAGAAAGCAGAAACTCCGTGGAATGGGAAACGCTGGCCCAGACTGAAATCCTCCGGAGCTTTGGATCAGACTGGAGTTCAAATTCCAGTTCTGTTCTCGCCGTTTGGTAACCACAGCACATTTCTGCACCTCTCTGGGCCTCACTCCACCCGTGTACAAGGGAGACTTCGCTACTGCTGGTGTTCGTTTTAAAGTTGGCGTGAAACAGCAGGCGGGTTTAGCACAGAGCCTGCTGAACAGTGAGCCTTGGCAAGTGCTGGCCGTATCTTTCACTATTATCCATTTCAGTGTAGCAGGGTCATGGGTTACTGAGACAGCAGACAGCTCCTTGGGGCTGAGAGAGCTGCATGTCCTTGGACAGGTGATTGAACTCTCCAGGCCTCAATTTCCTCTTCTGTATAATGGGGATATCCATCATATGGGGTGTCCCAGAAGTGGCCCACAAGGTTGCCATACATAAGGGAAAATGTGAAATTGTTGCTAAATGTATCTTCATTTACAAAGTATTCATTGCAAAATTTTACAAAGAGGTGGCTAACATGTAGAGAATATTTTGTAAATATTTTGCAAATCTTTGCTTGAATAGAGGGGGACATGAGAGGACTTTCAAGAAGAACTTGAACAGTCACCCCTGGTCCCCAAGGGCCATCGTGTACAGCACTCACTGCCATAGCTGGGACAGAGCCAGAAGTCATGGAGCACTGGTGTATGTTTAAACTGAACATGAGAAAGAATCTGTTAAAATATTTTAATTTTTTGGAGCAGGCAACCTATTCACATGGTTCAAAACTCCAAAGGCTGGCAGGGGGCACACACAGCCTGCGTCTGCTCATACCCCTGCTGGCTCTCATCCTCACCCGCCACATCCGCACTCATTTTTATTAATTTATTGAGAATTCTCACAGCATGTCTTTGTGTAAACACAAGCAAACACAAATATGCATTATTTTCCTCCTTTTATGTAAAATGCAGCACACTTTATGCGCTGTTTCACACATTGCGCCGTTTGTTTTTCTTCTTAAAATACATCCTGGAGATCTCTCCATGTCAGTACAGATTCTTAATTTTTTGCTAGCTACGTGGTAGACTCACTGTGCCAATGCGCCCTGATGTAACCATTCTCTATTCCCGCATCCTTCAGGCATTTCCTCCAGTTTTTATGACAACCAACAACACTTCACTGACCAACCTTAACTTGCCCTGGACCTCTTGCCTTGACTGTATTGGTGTGACTTTGTCTATGTGTGGGGTGTCAGTAGACAGAGCCCCAGCGTGGGGTTGCTGAATCATAAGTTAAACTGTTAAAGTTAACAGCTGTTACCAGATCACCTGCGCACTCGCGGTGCCATTTTTCACTCCCATAAACAATGCCCCCCAGTGCTCATTTTGCCAGGGTTCCCCACCTGTTTCCAGGGCTTGGGATTCTTGCCGGCCTGTCAGGGAAGAGGGGTCCTCCCCAGAATTATTTCCATATTTCTCTTATGCATGAGGGAACAGGTCATTTGTATTTCCTTTTTCTGTGATACGTCTGCCCATGCATTTTGTCCACTTTCCAGCTGAGTGATTGTTCTTTTTATTCTTCATTTCCAGAAGGTGTTTTCATGTTAAGAAGATTATTCCTCTGCAATCAGAGTGGGAGGGAGGGAGAGAACCGCCCGTCGGCAGAAGTGTCGGCAGAGCTGTGGGGAAGTGGGGGATTCATTCAGCTGAGGGCCGGACGGGCAGGTGCTGTTAGTAATAACAACACTGTTATTAGCACAGCCCACGTGTCAAAGCCCAGCTCAGGCCTTGCATCTGCCAAGTGGCATTCCCAGATCTGCCCTGTTGAAAGTATACCTGTCTATCAGCGGGGTCCACTGCAGCACAAGTCATAATCTGCCTGCAGAGGGCTGAGTGACCAGAAGGGGTAAGAGAAAGAGCACGGTGGTACTGCTAGCAGGATGATGTCCACACCCTGGCAGGGCTTCAGTCGTGGCCCTTCCCCAGTCTGGGCCTCAGTTTCTTATCTGTATAATGGGCGATGCTAGATGAGCATCCAGTGAGATCACTGGGAGGGACTTCTTAACAACACTCATGCCCACCACCAGCCTCAGTTCTGTAGCCCCAAAGGCTTGTATTTGGATGTCACCCCTTAGTGGAGACAGTGACAAGTGTGAAGATCCCTCTCAATCCAGAGCCTTGGTCACTGTGTGTTTCCCACCCAGGAGGCAAAGCCCTTAGAGCTGGTGTCTCGCAGGGTGGACGCAGTCCCCATGGGCCTGTCGTAGGCACTCAGGACACATGTGGAATCCCACAGATGAAGTTATTTTCTGAAGTCTCATTTTCTTATTTCTGCTGCTTATGAAAATACATGGGGGGAAATGAACAATTTTTTAACCTCTGTACTGTATGGATTTGATCCATTTCTAACACAAAGTTAATCTAGCCTGGATTAATCACTCTGAGGCTATTAGCCATTTGGAATCTCTCCCCAGTGGGACGAGAGGTCCTGCGTTTACAGTGTGTGGACTTTATGAATAATTGTTTCCTCTCCAGTGCTGAGCTTGTGTTTTCTCGATGAAAAATCCATGAGTTTTTCTTTTCCCCATCTGAGTTGAGGCTGCTATTCCCCCTGGAGACGTCTGGGGCCTGTTTTAATAATGCTGGCTTCTTCGACCTTTCTCCTCTGCTTGCCTACTGATGACCCCAGATTTGATAGAAAAATCCAAAGAGTATGTCCAGCAAGTGGCCTCAGCAGGGGTTGGTGGAGGGTAGGCTTGTGGGCTCACTGTCTTGTGATTTCTAGCACTTTCACTTTTTAAAAGCTCTTAAACAAACAGTCAACACCACTGGTCATTAGGGAAGCCTTTGACGGCCAGTGGAGCGGCAGCCCAATTACTGGGGTACATCCGGCAGGCCTCACGCCAAGGGCTGATGCCCCAGCACTTCAAGTGTAATCGGTGCTCTGGCAGCCTAAGAATTTGTTTTTGGCTTAATTGGCCTGAGGATTAGTACATGGTCCCCAGTTTTGTTCCCTAAAGCAATACATGCAGCATTTCGGTCCAAGAGTGAACAGGCTGCTCCAGTGAGGCCCCTTTGCATTAGGAACAAAACCAGGATGTCCCCCCATCCAAGACGCCGCTGTGCAGCTGAAACCACCTGCCTGCCCTACACCTCGGCCTCACTGGGTAATGCGGCAGGCATGCCGGAGTACCTGAAATGACAAAAACCACATTTCTTTTTAATTCTCAGCTTTAACCGGTTGCTTTCCCGTGATGTGCTTCTCTCAAAAATCAGCCTCAAGAATACAGCATGTGTACACCAGCCACGTACTTCCTCCCAGTCAGCCTTTCCTCTGCTAATCTGTAGTAAAATGATTAACCATGGTGCCCCACCCCACTGCCCTGCTGGTGGACGAAAAGAACCCTAGGGGGAATCAGAGGATGGGCTGCAGCCCTGGCTCTGATCCCAGTGTACCATGTGACCTTAGGAGTGACATTTGACCTCTTCTGGCCTCAGTTTATGCATGAAGAAGATGGGGATGATAATACCCATCCTGTCTATCTCACAGGGTCATTAAAAATGGACTAAAAGAGCTTGGTGCCCTTGGCTCAGTGGTTAGGGCGCCAGCCACAGACACTGGGGCTGGTGGATTCAAACCCAGCACTGAGGCAAGAGAATCTCCTAAGCCCAAGAGTTTGATATTGCTGTGAGCTGTAACACCATGGCATTCTACCCGGGGCGACATAGTGAGACTTTGTCTCAAAAACAAAAAGGTACAAAAAGCATCTCTGAGAAGTGCACAGTTATCTAAATTCATACTGTTGTTCTTTTCACTACCTGAACTGGGCATTTTCCATTTTCCTTGGTTTAGTTTGTTTGTCCTTTGGATCTCACATGGTGAATAATTTTTCATCCACTACAGAAAGTTTCTTCAGAGCTGGCATATCTGGCAAAGGAAGCACAGCTCACCTTTCTCATCTGTCACCATTTGCCACATTTTCTAAGGAAGATCTCTGTAGATCACGTGCCAACTTGTTGGGGGCAGCTATCCATTGGGGCAGGACCTGGAGCATTCATCTTTACACCTGGCAGCTGCCACCAACACAAAGCAGACACAGCCCTGAAGGGCTGAGGAATGGCAGGGACGGCCCCTCGGAGAGGGAGCCACACACCCAGTGACTTGTGATGTGTTCGGGGAAGAAACTGCAAAGACAGAGGTGTATTTGAAAATATTGCAGAACTTTCACCCTGTTCTGTATATTTCTGCTCAAGATGCAAGAAGGGAGGAATGGTCTCAGGAGACTCTTGTCTTATTCCCAGATATCCTTGCTACTGACTTTATAATCCATACTCAGTTTACAGAATCTATAGAAAGCTCAGACAACACTCTGTACGACTACTCCCCAAACTCCAGGTTTGGGGAATTGGGCACAATGTGTGCAGAGAGCGACCATGTGCTCCACTCTGGGAGTATAGTGGGGAACAAGCCAGAGCCTTTGTTCTAGGGAAGGGATGGTCCAGGGGGAGAGGACAGATGGCAGGGAACAGACATACTGCATAATGTGACAAGCAGATGTATGGGGGGTTTCGGAGTACCTACAGGAGGCGGCTAACCCGGCTGTGGAGGATCAGGGATGTTGACGAAGTGCTAAGCAGGGCTGGGTGGCTCAATATTGTTAAGATGTCAATTCTTCCCAAAGTGAAATATATTCAGTGCAATCCTAACTAAAATCTTAGCAGGTTTTTCTCTTTAATAGACAGAATAGACCCTGCACAATGCCCATGCGCTAATCCTTGGATAAATATGTTACACGGCAATAAGGACTTTGCACATTAAATTAAGGTTATAAACGTTAAAATAGGGAAATTATCCTGGATTATCCAGGTAGGGCCCAGCTAATCTAATCACAGGTGCCCATAAAAGCAAAGAACTGTCTTAGACTGAAAGAAAAAGGAGGTGGCAAAAGGGAAGTCAGAGAGATTCCAGACATGAGGAGGATTCAGTGCACCATTGCTGACTCTGAGGTGTAGAGGCCCTTGAGGAAAGAATGGACAGAGGCATACAGAAGTGCTGTAGCTAAGGGCAGCCCCTTCCTGACAGCCAAAAAGGCAATGGAGACCTCAGTCCTACTGAAAAGAACTGGATTCTGCCAACAACCTGTGTGATCTTAGAAGCTGACCATTTCTAGAGCTGCTACTAAGTGAGAGCCGCCTTGCTGACACTTTGCTCTGAGCACAGTAAGACGCATGTCAAACCTCTACAGAACTGGGACATAATAGTCTTTTCAACAAGTGCCCTGGAAACAATTTGATGTCCACATACAGAAAAAAAGGAACTTTGATCCCTACCTCACACTATATATAAAAATTAACTCATAGGAGATCACAGACCTAAAGGTAAAACCTAAAATTATAAAACTTCTAGAATAGAACATAGGAGCAAATGTCCATGATCTTGATTAGGTCAAGAGTTATATGGATCACTGAAAAGATGATGTATAACAGCAAAAATGGGTAAATTAGACTTCATAAAAAGTAAGAACTATTGCTCTTCAAATGACCCTGTAAACAGAATGAAGACACAAGTCACAGAGCAGTAAAAAATATTGGTGATTAGATACGTGATAAAGGATTTACAGCCAGAAAATATTAAAAAAAAAAAAGTCAAACTCAATACGAAAAATAAATCACTCAATTAAAAGGAAAGAATATTTAAACAGATATTTCACCAGAGATGGCATACATATGCCAGATAAAGATCAAAAGAGGTTCAACATCATTAATTAATAGCAAAAGCAAATTAAGCCATAGTGAGATCCCCTGCCTACCTATTAGAACAGCCTAAATAAAAAAGACTCCCCATTGCAAGTGTTGGGAAGGAATATGGAATAACTGGAACATTCATACATTGCCTGTGGAAATGCGGAATAATACAACCACTTTAAACAGTAGTGCATCTGTTCCTTAAAGTGTTAAGTAACACGCCTATCACATGACCCAGCTACTCCATTCAACTAATTACCCAAGAGAAACAAAGCATAGTTCCACAGAAAGACACCCACACAAATGTTCCTAGCAGCTTTATTTGTAATAAGAAAAGCTAGAAATAACTCAATGGCCTTCATCAGGTGCATACATGAAGAAATTGTAGTATATTCATTCATATAATGGACAACTACTCAACAATAAAAAGGAATTGATAAGCCCAATGGTATGCACACACCTCAAGATAAATGTGCTGGGCCAAAGAAGCAAAGCAAGAAAGTGCGTAGTGTTTGATTCCACTCATTTAAAATTCTTGAAAATGTAAACTTATCTACAGTGACAGGAAGTAGATCAGTGTTTGCCTGGGAACAGAAGGTTAAAAACCCAAAGGGATTTCATGAGGACACAAGAAAGAGTTCTTCAAAAAATTAACCTAGGTTAACCGTCCCAAACCATCTTTTGTCTGGGATACATACAAAAGAACTGAAAGCAGGGACTCTAGCAGATATTCACACACCCCTGCTCCTAGCAGCATTATGCACAAGAACCGAAAGGTGGAAGTGGCCCAAGAGTTCATCAATGGGCAAAAGGATAAACAAAATGTAGTGCATACGTAGAAGGGAACATAATCGAGCCCACGCCACGACATCGGTAAACCTCAAGGACATTAAACTAAGGGAAATACGCCTGTCACGAAAGGCTGAATATTGTATGACTCCGCCTATGTGAGGTGCCTCAAGTAGTCAAACTCACAAAGACAGAAGGCAGAGTGGTGGTGCCAAAGCCTGGGGGAGCAGAACAGGGGGTTATGGTTTAATGGGTACTGAGTTTCAGTTTGGGAAGATGAGAAAGAACTGGAGATGGTGGCAGTGATCGCACACCTAACGTCCCCGAACTGCTCCCTTAAAAATTGTAAATTTTATGTCATGTAGATTTTATCACAATTTAGAAAATGGACACAAGGAAACTTATAGGAGTGATAATATTGTTATTGTCATGATTTTGGTCATGATTTTATAGGTAGGTACAAATGTCAAAACATAAATATGTACACTTGAACATGCACAGTTAATGATATGTCCATGATACCCCCAATAAAGCTGTTTAGAAAATGTAATAAAAAGAACATTTAAATACATGCTACAAAGACAAGGATTCTTAGGAAGTCCATGTGTAATTTTTTATGGGTTTGGAAAATTATCTTCAAGTTCACCTAGAAGAATAAATAATTGGACATAGCCTTTCCTATCTTGTTAATGGCCTTACACATGCCATTCCCTTTTCCATGAAAAGAAGAAGGAACGAATTCACTTATCCCTTGTTTTAGTCGTCTTTCCCTTAACATCTGCAATCTCACCTCAGGCCATGGTCTACCACATTTCATGGTGGAGCTCCAAAGAGGAAGACTCCGGGTTACCATGGTCTGGCTCCCAGTCTTGGAGAGACAGCTAGGAAAATCATTGTGCAGGGTATATGTACAAGGTGGAGAGAGGGAACCTTTTCAGGCCATGTAGGATTATTTGTGCTGACAGCTCCATTGAATTTTGAGAAATACATAGATATCAAAGGACAGGAGGTGAGGGAAAGGCTTTTCAGAGACTTGGAGGTAGGGAAGCACAGAGGAATGTGTGGGCAGGCTGTGCTGGTCTCCCAGGGCTGCCATGACAAAGTACCACAAACTGATTGGCTTAAAACAACAGAAATTTGGCCTAGAAATGGTTCTAGAAGCTAGAAGTCCAAAATCAAGGTACTGGCAAGGCCACAATCCCTCTGAAGCCTGTTGGGGAGGCTTCCTTGCCTATTCTGGTTTTCTGACCTTCTGCTGGTCCCCGCAATCCTTGCTGTTCCTTGGTTTGTGGTAGCATAACTCTGATTTCTGCCTCCATTTAACACACATCTTCCTCTTGTGAATATCTGTCTCTACGTGGTTTTCCTATGAAGACATCAGTCAAGGGGGCAGTGCTTGTGGCTCAAAGGAGTAGGGCGCCAGCCCCATATGCCGAAGGTGGCAGGTTCAAGCCCAGCCCCGGCCAAAAACTGCAAAAAAAAAAAAAGATATCAGTCAAGGGATGAGGGCCCACAGGAAGCCAGCATAGCCTCATCTTAATATAACTAATTACACTTTCAAAGACCCTATCTTTTAACAAGGTCGCACTCCAAGGTTCGGAGTAGAAACAAATATTGGGGAGGCTACTATAAGCAAAGCCAGGCTCTGCAGAGGTCGCATCAAGAAAACAGGAGTAAAGCAAACGATGAAGGTGGAAATTTAGTTGAGTGTCAGAACATGTAGCGCCCTGAACACTGGGCTAAAGTTTTGTTTCTGAACAGAGGACAGATGGAGTTGGACCAGTGCCTTTAGAACCTGTGTGGGATCTACACGGTAGATCCATTCAGAGGGAAGAGGGTGCATGGAGCATCCCAGATATGGAGTCAAACAATTACCCTCCTTCTATGTAAGGAGGTAGATCGCCCAAGAAGGGGCAAGTGCACGACTGAGTTATGAGGAATGGCCCTGGCTGGGCGTGGGAGAATACAGGAGAGGCCGGATGGAAGGAAAGCCTGAGGTCTGCAGCCAGGGCTGCAGGAGTGGTGATGACTTTAACTAACAGAAATGCCACACAGAAGGAGCAGCTATTGCCTTAGGGGCTGAGGACTCAGAAAGTGGGAGTCAAGTTTGGTTGTAAACATTGACTCCTACCCAGCATGAGTCATGTGGAACACCCCAGTAAATCAACAGTTTCAGAGAGGTCAGGAAACGATTCTCTTGCTGGCTATTGCCCTGAGATTCCCAGGGGCAGCCAGACACAGGAGCTGGAGCTCAGGAGAGGAAGTGCAAATGAAGCGCGGGCTTAAGGGGGGAGGTGGGGACTTGGCTCCTTCTCATGAATGGAGGCAAGAGACTGCTTCTTTCTCAGGTTTTCTCTTCTCTTCAAATTGTATTGCCTCTGATTAGGCCACAGACTTTTTCTTGAACCAATCACTAGTAAGGGGAATGAATGAGCATGACTGTCTGGGACCAATCATGTGGAGAAGAGATGGGGGGGCGGTGAAACAATTGTCTGGAAGTCAGTCAATCCACCCAGAGCTTGCATGTGCTGAAGGGCCACTAAGGCTAGGCCAGGAGTTCTCCCCTGTGATTTAAATACAGGACAAACTTTGCACATTCAGTTTGAGGCAGTGTGTCAGTCAATTGGGGTTGCTCTAACAAAATAACCTCAGACTGGACAATTCACAAACAGCAGACATTTACTGGAGGCTGAGAAGTCTAAGCTGGAGAGCCAGCAGAGTCGGTGTCTGAGGAGGGCGCTGCCTCTGCTTCAAAGACGGCACCTTCTTCTCACGTGGTGGGAGGGGGCTGGGAGTTCCCATTAATCACAGTCATGAGGGCACTAATCTCCTTAGGAAGGTGGAGCCCTCAGGAGTTAATCACTTCCCAAAAAACCCTACACTTCGCCACACAGGGAATTTGGTTTCGGCAGGAATCGTGGAGGGCCATTTTCAGACCATGGCAGGCAGGCTGTCCTACCAGAGCAGTGGAAAAAGAGTCTTCAGATAGACGCAGGGAACAGTGGTCACTGAGACAGAGAAGAGGTACCCATGACACTGGGTGCTTCAGACCCAGAAACAGAGAAGAGGTACCCACGACACTGGGTGCTTCAGACCCAGAGAAGTTTTAAGGACTGAATGCTTTCTCTAAAGGCTCTATTTTACTCTTCATCCAAAAGGTCATTTACATGTGTTGGCCTCAAGTAATGACCCTCCACATTATGAGAAGCTCTCCCTTCCTCCCCTCCCTTCCACCTCTATTCCATCTGTTCTGCAGTTAACAAGTTCCACAAGCCAAGAGACTCCACTGAGATCACCATCTCTTCGAGGAGACCAGAGCCCATGAACTGGGGCAGCAAATGTGCCCAGCCACTGAGGATCAGTTCTGCAATAGAGCAGAGCACATTGTGCCTGCACCTCCCATCACAGATGTAATTCTCCCGCAGAATAGGAGACGGCAAAATTGCCAACAAGAAAGTTAATGGCCAAGCTCGGTATGATTCCCGCCCCCCACAGAGGGTGCCAGAACTCAGCAAAGTTCACAGATGGAGCCCACTTAAGGAAAATGGCACCTCCTAAAAACCAGTACGGCATCCATGCTAATTGCCAATCAGGAGGGAAAAACAGAGAGGCCATTACACGCAGAAGGGAGCCGGGTCTCTTGCTTCTGAATGATGGCTGCTCCCGTCCTGCTCCACTCTGTCGCAGACACAGTGGGGAGGAAAGTGCTCCCTGGAGCAGGCATTAGGCAGAAAGTCCTCAGGCCCAACATGCTCTAGCCACTGCTCACTGACCAGCTGGGCACTCCCCCGGCTGCACCAAGTGGCCAGTTGAGGCCCACAGACTTGTTTGTTTGCTCACCCTGCTGTCTGGTTGTAGAAACCTAAAGAATGAATGATAGGAAAGTGAACTCCATGCACGCACCCCAGTAGCTGTGGGGCCTGCTGCCTGCAGACACATCGCCTGCATTCGCTGCCGCCTGGGTTTTTCTCCCAGTGAGACAGAGATTAATTACAGGAGGTAAAAGAAGAATCCCATTCGTGAATTTGGGACCATGCAGTGGTGTAGACAGAGACAAATTAAAAATGCCTCCACCTGTGATGTCTGTCAGAGGAGGACTCCAACAGATGGGCTTTAAATGCATGTACTTCAAAGGACTGTTCCTTCCTCCATGCCAGGAAAAGCAAACCTGCCAGGTTTTCTAAGGAGAATGTGTAGATGTAGACCAATAATGGCGCCAGCTGCATTTCAGAGTCGCTGCAGTCATGGCTCAGGGACGGAAGGAGAAGTTTGAATAAATATCTCATGGCAGTCACTTTTACTCACGCTCATGGAGGCTGGCTCATCAGCCAAAGCCACGACTCTTCCTGACGGGTAGCATTCATAGATTTGACAGTAAAACGAGTAGCCAAGAGACCCCCCTCTCTCTTTGAACCCATGTCAGCCCGTGAAGATACTCCTGGGGAGGGGGAGCTGGTGACCTGGAGAAAGTAAAAGGAGCTGCACTGACCTTGTGAAGGTGGCATGTCAGGCACTGGGGTGGCTGGTCTTTCTAGAGAACTCTCCTCCCACCCTGATGGATGTGCACTGATGAAGCCCCATCCCTTTCCAAGGCATGTGTCTCTGAAAATATCTGGAATCTCAAGTCTGAGGTTCTCGTTCTTCACAGCACCCACAGTAAGATGACAGAAGGGCTGACAGGCTGAGTGCACCCTCTAATCCCTCTCCTCGGCAGAATCTTTGCTCCGGTGGGACCCACGAGCCACATCCAGCCCTTACGCTCTTGGAGAGGCAGACCTGGCTGTCATCCGGACAGGAAGATCCTACACGTGAGCAGGTGGGGTGAGGGGTAGCGTGAGGCTGAGCGGGAGGGAAAGGAAAACTGGATAAGGCTGAATATGCCTTCTCCCCATGACATCTGAAGTTCAATATCAGTTTTATCTGTCACAGTTTCCCCAATACCCAGAACTGAGAGTGGCCCGTAGTAAGTTGCTGCCCAAACATTCTTGCACCTCTCCCCGGAATCTTCCTGTAGAGTAGTTCTTAAACCTCAGTGCTCATTATAGCCCTTACCACAGACTTAGCCGGTTGCAACCTGAGAGTGGGGTTGGCATGGGACGAGGGCCTTCCTTCTCACAGCCCTATAGGCTGGTGTGCAGACTTCACTTCTAAAGACATTGTATACAGACTTACAATGGGCTTTGTTGCTGGAATGCAAATGTAGTGAGGCGCTCAGGAGCCAGGACCTTCACGGAGTCCTGTGAAGCAGAGCGTCTTGTTCTGGGTTTTGTTCTGTCTCATCTGTAAGCCAGTCAGTCATTATTTACTCATCAAAACAGACAGTTGGAAGGAAGGGAGGCATTAGGCTGTCTTTCTGTCTTGTACTATGAACAAGCTCTTGTATATTCTATTTTTGACAGTGAAATAGAAATTAATCAAAGACAGAATGTCCTATTTGATTATAGGAGACTTCTTTGAACGAGAGCTCTTGCATGAAATGTTAACTCCAAGCAGCGTTGTGCTCGGGCCAGCCCACACCGGCTGACTGCCTGCATCTCTTTCCAGCTCCCTGTTCAGTGAGGCCTCCTTGGTAGCTTGAAATTAACTGTGGTAGAAATATTTATACTACAGCAATTGGCAAGTGCCACGTATTGGAGCTTTTAAAAAATCCTCTATTAAAGCACCTCTGCCTTTGGGCTGATCAGTTACATCAGCTGTGAAAGTGGAAGATCTTACGTGGGAGCTCAAGGGAGTGCAAAAGAGGAAAGCTGCCGGAAGGGACCATCACTGGGGCCAAGGGCAAGTGCACACCCAGGTGGTCCCTGCAGGATGCGGTGTGGGAGGGCTGTGGTGACCTCTCTGCTACCTCACACAGCCTTCTGGGAGCCCCAGGACACCTCTCTGCCCGCACTCTCTCTTCTCTCTGGCTCCACCTACACTGTCCTTTTGAATATCCTGTTGGTCAGCTCACAAGCATTTCCTGAGCACCTGTGTGCCTGTCCTGTAGCTTGGCACTGAGAGGTCTGCGAAGGTGTTTGGGGCCTTACCCCCCAAAGAAATTGGGGTGAAGAAGCGAACATATTCATGAACACTGGAGTGAAAACTGGCAGCAGCCTGATATTCAGAGACCACAGACACCAGAGCACATGGAGGGCCCTGACTGGGGGCCTTGTCTTCGGTGATCCTGTAGGTGCCCAGCCCTCCTCCTTTCTGCCTGCAACCTCAGTGTATGCTAACCTTCTTTCCACACAGTGTCTCCCCTGTGCCTCCACAGGACAGGGCTGTGTTCTGATTGTCCTTAAAGCCACTTTTTGGACATTACAGTTTCCAGCAGACGTCTGATACCCAGCAAGCAACAGTGGCTGGAGAAGTGAGCGGATGGATGGATGACTCAGGCCTGAAAAATGGGCAGGACTCCAAAGTCAAAAAAAAAAAGAAAAAAGGAAACAAGGCCAAGGAGTAGCATGAACAAAACACCTGAAAAAGACTTCCCCGGGATCCAGACGTGCCTAATGCACAATGGAGGAGCAAAAGGGAAGTGGAAGGAGAGAGAAAAACACAGAGGAACTTGGACCTGGCTGAGTAGGTCAGAGATTTTCTAATTATGTTCTTCCAAAGCAGCCCAGGGCACCGCAGAGGCGCTTCAGGAGTCCTGTAAATAATTTAAATTTAATTTTCTAAATTACATATTTCGAACAGTAATACAATTACACGGGAACACACAAATTTGGTTTATACTAAATTTTAACACATTGTCGACCTCCAGTGGGTTAACTCGTGCTACCCGATCAATTGGCTGAATATAACTCTGGTGGTGGTTGTTTAATGGAAGACTATTCTGAGATTGCAAGATGTGCTATTAAGCTGTAAATGGCATCAGTTTTACTGGGGTGAATCAAGATTTTTTTCCATCTTGCACAACTTAAATCAAATACAGAAATAAATTTCATGCTGAGGCTGATATGAGATTGCCATTTTCTTCCATAAACACGATTTTCACATTTTTATGTTCGTCAAAACAGTGTCATTATTCTCATCGACTGACTTCATTATTTTCAGAAATGTTTAATCACTTGAACTTATGAAATAAATTTATATTAATGTTGCCAACTTCCTAAGCAGAAGCAGAAGCCTTAAGATTTTTGAAAATCTTATTGGGCTAAAGTTAAAAGAGCAATGAAGAAAACTCAAAATGCCTTGAAGAAGCCAAAACTGACCATCACATAGGAAGGGATGATGTGATGTTAAAACCCATTTAGGGTAAACTGTTTATTTGTTTTGAAAAACCACCCAAACTGGGGTATTTTGTTGTAGAAAAGTAAAGACTTTTAAAGACTTCTGAATAGTGGTGTTTGAGATTCAAGCTGTAGCTTTAAGAAGCTAAAAATTCCCTTTAGAGTGGGAGCTTACTGGGGTTGGGCAGCAGACACAAAGATCCTTCTGGGTGGATGTTACAGATTAAATCATATTCCCCACAAAAGATAAGTTGGATTCCTAACCTCTGGTTCCTCCTAATGTGACCTTATTTGAAGACAGGAGGGTCTTTATAGGGGTGATGGAGTTAAGATGAGGTTATAGGGTAGGCCCTAAACCAGTAGGATACCGTCCTTATGAAAAGGGGGAAATGACACAGGGGGCACCAAGTGAGGGCTGCTGTTATGGTGCCATAATCCAGGGAACTATCAGAATCTAGGAGAGAGGCCTGGAACAGATGCTTTCCTAGCGCCTTCAGAGAGACAGTCAACCTGCTGACCACTCAACTATAGACGTCTGGCCTTCAGAACTGTGAGAGGACAGATTCTGTCATGAGTGCTACTCAGTTTATAGCCCTCCTTACAACAGCCTCAGGGCCCCAGAGAGGAGTCCAGGGCTGCTTTTGTAGAGATGATGGAAGGGTCGTGCTGTCTTTTGCCCACCTCCCACATCCCCCAACCCCCAGCTCCTGGGATACGCACTCCTGTGGCTAGAGGGAGAGAGTCAGCCCCTGAGGGACGGTTTTAAGAGACTTTGAGCACAAGGCTGAGATTCAAGGTCTATCATCTATTGTGATTCTATAGGATGCTGTTTAAAAAAAGGATTCTGATATTTAAAAGGACCCTTGTAGTAGAACATAGGGAAATTGTGAGCTTCAGGTTGGCAAAACAAAGGAAGTATTTTAGGGAATTCATTTGTTGGCATTATGCAATGTGATTTGGCTTGAGAAGGGATAGAGACAGAGATGAGCTCAGAAGCTGAGGAGACAGCTGGGGACAGTGGCTTATGCCTGTAATCTGGCAATTTGGAGGCCAACATGGGAGAATCACATGAGGCCAGGAGTTCAAGACCAGCCTGAGCAAAATAATGAGACTTCATCTCTTAAAAAATAGACAAATTAACTGGGTATGATGGCACACACCTGTACTCCCAGGTACCCAAGAGGCTGAGGCCAAAGGATTACTTGAGCCCAGAAGTTTGAGATTGCTGTGAGCTGTAATGCAGTAAGCACCTCAGCTTGGGTGACAGAGTGAGGCTTTGCCTCAAGAAAAAAAAAAAGAAGAAGAAGCTGAGGGGGCCCAATCCTGAGCACTCCATAGACAATGCCATGGATTAAACAATCAACACTTGGAAAGAATTAGGGAGGATAAGAGGGCCTGGCTTTTTCAATTGTTTGGGAACTGCAGAGTACCCCAGGACATGGGGAGACATTCCTAACAGCTGAAGTCACTTAACCCAGGCCTGGGTATTTCTACTTTGTGGCTTGCCTTTGCTCAGAGCTCAAAATTGCCTAGAAAAGTGATCTGGCCCCCATGCAGGGAACTCCTGGGAGCCCCGCGTTATCATCCAGAATCTACCTTGCACCTTCCTGCTGAGCTCTTGAGGCCACTGTGCACTTTCCAGTGAGGTAAGGTGAGGCGGTGGCTGGACGGTGCTTCTGCTCAGGGCTCTGCCTGCTTTTCTATTTAAACTCTGAAACTTGTCTAGGGAATCCCTCAGTGACCTGAGTGCCCTGTTTCTGACTTAGTCTCTTCCATTTAATCTACAAATAGAGAAGGAAAGAGGAGGGCAAAGCAGCACAGCAAGGCAGGCCTGGAGACCTGGTTCAAAGAGGTAGTTGCCCTGATGGCCTTTTGAAGACCCTCCCTAAGGATCTGAGTCTGAAGCCTCTGGCAATGATTATCTTGATCTGGGCTCAGGAAAATCACCCTTTTTTGGTTTTTGTTGTTGTCTGGGATTCATTGAGGGAACAAAGAATTAGGTTACATTGACAGCATTTGTTAGATAAAGTCCCTCTTATAGTTGTGTCTCGGCCCCAAGAACTATGCCATACATTGTAACCCCCGCCCCCCTCCCTCCTCCCCTCTCCCTCATTCCTCTCCCCTCCACCTTGTATTAGCTCATCTACTGCCTTCATATTAGAATAGAGTACATCGGATTCTTACGATGTACATCTCCATTCTTGCAATGCTTTACTAAGAATAATGTGTTCCACTTCCATCCAGGTTAATACAAAAGATGTAAAGTCTCCATCTTTTTTTAAGGGCTGAATAGTATTCCATGGTATATGTATATCACAGCTTGTTGATCCATTCCTAGGTTGGTGGGCATTTAGGCTGTTTCCACATTTTGGTGATTGTAAACTGAGCTGCAATAAACAGTCTAGTGCAAATGTCCTTATGATTAGGATTTTTTTCTTCTGGGTAAATGCCTAGTAATGAGATTGCAGGATCAAATGGAAGGTCTAGCTTGAGTTCTTTGAGGATTTTCCATACTTTCTTCCAGAAGGTTTATATTAGTTTGCAGTCCCACCAGCAGTGTAAAAGTGTTCCCTTTCCTCCATATCCACACCAGCATTTACAGCTTTGAGACTTGGTGATATGGGCCATTCTCATTGGGATTAGGTGATATCTCAGGATGGTTTTGATTTGCATTTCTCTGATGATTAGGGATGATGAGGATTTTTTCATATATTTGTTAGCCATTCATCTTTCTTCTTCTTTTTTTTTTTTGAAGACGGAGCCTCAAGCTATCCCCCTGGGTACAGTGCAATGGCATCATGCTCACAGCAACCTCCAACTCCTGGGCTCAAGGGAGTCTCCTGCCTCAGCCTCCCAAGTAGCTGGGACTACAGGCGCCCGCCACAACTCCTGGCCATTTTTTGGTTGCAGCCACCATTGTTGTTTGGCAGGCCCGGGCTGCGGATTCGAACCCTCCACCTTAGGTGTATGTGGCTGGCGCCTTAGCCGCTTGAGCCACAGATGCCGAGCCCATCTTTCCTCTTTAGAGAAGGTTCCATTTATCTCTCTTGACTAGTGATATATGGGATTATTGGGTCTTTTTTTGTTGATTAGAGTTCTCTATAGATCCTAGTTATCAAGTTTTCGTCTGATTTATAATATGCAAATATCCTTTCCTATTCTGAAGGTTGTCTATTTGCTTTGGTTGTTGTTTCCTCAGCTGTACAGAAGCTTTCCAGTTTTATTAAGTCCATTTGTTTATTTTTGTGGTTGTTGTAATTGCCACAGAAATCTTCTTCATAAAACTTTTCCCCAGGTCAATATCTTCAAGTGTTTTCCCCACACTTTCTTCAAGGATTTTTATTGTTTCATGCCTTACATTTAAATCTTTTATCCATCTTGAATCACTTTTTGTAAGTGGTGAGAGGTAGGGTCCAGTTTCAGTCTTTTACACGTGGTTATCCAGTTCTCCATTTATTAAATAGGAGTTCTTTTCCCCAGTGTATATTCTTGTTTGGATTATCAAAGATCAGGTGGGTGTAAGAGATTAGTTTCATCTCATGGTTTTCTATTCAGTTCCAAATGTCTATTTTTGTGCAAATACCATGCTGTTTTGGAAGTTCTAGCCAATATAATCAGGCAAGAGAAGGAAATGAAGGGCATCCAAATGGGAGCAGAGGAGGTCAAACTCTTGCTCTTTGCTGATGGTATGATCTTATACTTAGAGAACCCCAAAGACTCAACCAGAAGACTCCTGGAAGTGATCAAAAAAGTAAAACAATGTCTCAGGATATAAAATCAGTGTCCACAAGTCAGTAGCCTTTGTCGCCAATAACAGCCAAAATGAGAAACTAATCTAGGACATAATTATCTTCACAGTAGCTTCAAAAAAATGAAATATCTAGGAATATACATCACAAAAGAGGTAAAGGACCTCTACAAAGAAAATTACAAAACCTTAAGAAAGAATAGCAGAAGATATTAACAAATGGAAGAACATACCCTGCTCGTGGCTGGGAAGAATCAACATTGTTAAAATGTCTATATTTCCCAAAGCAATGCACAGATTCAATGCAGTCCCCATTAAAATGCCATCATCATACTTTCAAGATTTGGAAAAAATAATTTTTCATTTTGTATGGAACCAGAAGAAACCCCGTATAGCCAAGGTAATTCTTAGTAATAAAAACAAAGCCGCACCCTACCAGACTTTCGGCCATACTAGGAGAAAGATCACCTTTTAACAACTTCACCTATCCCCAGATAGGAGGTCACCTGTCACTCAGTCAATGCTGTGCTGAAGAGTCTGGGCCTTGGTTGTTCTGTACCTTATGACATTAGTCTTACAACTGGGCTATTATAAGAAAGTCCTGATTTTAATAAAGCTTAGTATGGGCCATTTCATGTTTATACTTTGCAGGGTTTTGCATGAAAATTCATACTAACAAAACATTCTTTGTCTGATCTGATGTCCCAAATCAGATTTAGAAAAAAAAATCTGCTGATATTTGACTGAGGGCCAGAGGACTGGAAGTCAGAGCCAGAAGATGTGAACAGATTAAACAGTCATCACAATATCTGTTCCATTATCAGACAGGGTGTGTGTGAGGCTCAAACAAAACCCTGTGCAATTTGCAAAGTGCTGGGCACATGCTCTACGTGTACAATAGGCCCTGGATTTCCATGACTTGAAAGGCCACTATTTTGGCTCTATTGGGTTTGATAAAATATAATTAAATTTCACCCATTTTCTTTTTGCCTTTTAAAATGTTATTACTAGAACATTTAAAATCATATACGTGGATTGCATTTATGGCTTTCAGTATATTTCTGTTGGATGGCACTGCTGCAGCGTGGTGATCACAGGTGTTGTGAGAATGTTCATTGTACGGGTGAGAACAATCAGGCTCAGAGAGATTAATAAATGACTCAAGGTCACCTGGCCAGGAATGCAGAAGCTGGCATTTAACCCCAGGTCTTTCTGGCTCTACACACCATACACGGCCTCTGTGTTTCACTGTCTCTCAAATTTATGACTCACTAAGTGTCCTCGGATTCTAAACTAAAGAGTAGAGCCTACCCACGGGCTGATGGAGGAGGGGTGCTTATGGGTTTTACATAACAGCACCATGTATCACAAGTCTCATCACTCCCAGGACCCTCCTAAGCCTGGAGCCCTTAGTGGTCAAGTTCAATCCCTGGGCTCAGGCTTCACAGTCTCCCAGGCCTGTCCCACTGCAGGACCTTGACTGGCTCTTTGTGTCTTCTTTTAGGAACATGACATACAGTAGTCACTTCATACAATTTTGTTGATTGATGTGGGATTGAGCAGAGTGAATTTTGCTCTGATATATTCTTGAGGTCACACTCAGGTCAGAACAACAACTGTTATGTGCACGCAGAATGACTGGGGCCAGGGACACACTCAGACTTGTGAATCGCATCAAGATCTTCTAAGCTGTCACTCTGATGTATCAGCCTTTAATAAAAGGCATTTCCCTCTCCCTGGTGGCTGGAAGAGCAATATTATATATCTGTGGTTTGGGATCTGACAGGAAATTAGTAACTCACCCAGGGAGGTCAGGCAGGGGGAGGAAAGAGAGAACAGAATCGCCGCTTGTAATTTGGGAGCATTTTCCAGACATGTTTTCAAGAGTACCTTTATTTCCAGAAATGGCAAGAACAAACCAGTCTTTGAAGAC
The DNA here is from genome assembly GCA_963575145.1 of Galago senegalensis. Classification (NCBI taxonomy): domain Eukaryota; kingdom Metazoa; phylum Chordata; class Mammalia; order Primates; family Galagidae; genus Galago; species Galago senegalensis. The sequence goes on from CAUYTI010013456.1 coordinate 72,140, forward strand.
AGAGCTTTTATTGCTTATCCTTAAAATATCCAAACACGGTAGGGTTGTACAAGTGTCACAATAGAAATTCGGTTTCTTTTTTTCACTGCAAGAACTAATGTTTACAAGTGTGTCTGTGGCTAGGTCTCCCAGTAAGAAACATAAATAAACGATTTTGCTTTGCTTTCTACTCAGAGCAAAAATGACTGAAAACTCTGAGTATGTGTTTTGGGGGTTGGGGCCTAGAGGCTGGAAGAAACCTACAGAAGAACATTAAAAACAATCACCACCACCCCTTTCCCCTTTTTGTCTGCTTGGCTAAAAAACCAATTAAAACTTTCCTGCCCTTTGTGGGGCTGCTGACAACGGGTTCCATGTCACTGAACTTTGGCTGCCATCCTACTCCCAGAATAACAATGCGAGACTTCTAAACTAGCCTCCATGTTAATCAGGGCCTCGGGGGACAGAGCTAGACAGATTGCTGGGGGCCCTGGTCCGCTGTGTTCGTTCATTTATCTTGCTTTCCCCCCGACATGTTTGCTGACAGCCGCAGACTAAATACTGAGGCACTCTGAGGTGGTTAACTTCTGCTGAAGCTGAGAAAATAGCTTTCCAAGCCCCTTATCACCAAATCAATCTAGCTGGTAAACCCCTGAAACTAGAATAATATGTTTTCACAAATTCTCTTCTGGTGTTTGACGGCCCCGAGAAGTTATTTTTTTCAATTTAGTTTAATTTGTCTCTCTCTCTCTTTTTTTTTTTATTTTTGAAAATTGAGGTTTTATTTCCCTTGTTCATTATTCAAAACTCCTTTGGAGGCAAAGTCTGTAAGAGCCTCATATGGATTTTTCTGGTTTGTAACCAGATGCTGTTCTTCCCCTGGCTCCCCCCGGTCCTGAGCACTGAGAAGACAGTGTCCAGGGGAACCTAAACCAAGTGGACGTGGAGGTGGTCCCTTAATTCCTGGGCCTTTGGGGCTTGTCACCCTCAAAAATCTGTGCCCTTAAGCACTCAGAAATGGAACTGGGTTTAAACATTCACCGGCAGGAACTGGGAGCCAGGACTGAGTGTAGGGTTAAGTGAGATGCCACAGCCAAAGTCAGAGCTGTCCATTTGAAAGTTTATGTGTAGGCTGGGCATGCTGGCTCACACCTGTAACCCTAGAACTCTGGGAGGCCAAGGTGGGTGGGTTTCCTGAGCTCAGGAGTTCAAGACCAGCCTGAGCAAGAGTGAGACCCTGACTCTAAAATAAATAAATAAATAAAAATTATAGCCAGGCATTGTAGTGGGTGCCTGTAGTGCCAGCTACCAGAAAGACTGAGGTAAGAGAATCACTTTGAGCCCAAGGGTTTGAGTTTGGCAACAAAGTGAGACTCTTTCTCAAAAAAGAAAGTTAATGTGAGCTAAAATGAAAGTGCTGTTTCTTTACAGCTATGTGAATAAAAACAAAAGGAAATGTGTTATTTTAATAATATATTTTATGTAACATAATATATTCAAAATGTGATTTCAACATGGGATATATTTAAGCAAATTACTATTATTATTTTTTCTGAGACAGAGCCTCAAGTTATCCCCCTGGGTAGAGTGCCATGACATCACAGTTCACAGCAACCACCAACTCCTGGGCTCAAGCGAGTCTCCTGCTTCAGCCTCCCAAGTAGCTGGGACTGTAGGCACCTGCCACAATACCCGGCCATTTCTTGGTTGCAGCCATCATTGTTGTTTTGGTGGGCCCAGGCTGGATTCGAACCCTTAGGTGTATGTGGCTGGCGCCTTAGCCACTTGAGTCACAGGCGCCCAGCCTAAGCAAATTATTAATGAGATATTTTACTTCATTTCATGCTAAGCCCGAGAGATCCAGTGTATTTGGTACTTATAGCAGGTCTCGACTCAGCCTAGCCACATTGGCCACATTGGAAAGCCACACTGGCTGGTGGTCACCATGCTGGGCAGAGCACATCCTAGTTAGCAGGCCCAGCCTCTCCGTACCTACTGGCTGGTTAAGAGCGACAATGGTTTAAGGGTTGTGCTGAGTCAGCAAGGGGTTGAGGATCCGGATTCCCAAATTGAATTACTGGGGGATAAGAGTAGGGTAATCGGGGGTTGGAGACTAGAGTTGCTAAGAAAGGTTCCCAGAGGAGGTACAGAAGATGCCGTGATTTAACCAGGGCCGGTGAGGCGTGACGCACCCCCAGCACACATGTCCACGCCTGACTTAATTTCCCTGCAGCCCAGGGTAGTCTCAGCACCTGACACACAGTGGGGGCCACCTCCCCAAGGAGGGTAGCTGACAGGAGTAAGTGAGTCCTCAGCCCAGAGCCTGGTGTTCCAGCATGGTGACTCCTCTGTGTCTCTCAGAACTGTGAAGAGGAGCCAGGTGTTGGTTTCTGTCGCCCGTTCAGGCAGCACGGGCAGGTGTACTGTGTGTGTCTAGGTCCCATGTTCAAGTCCAGTGCTGTGAGGGGAGAAGCAGCCGCCGGGCCAGGCCGGAGGTGCTCTGTGGCTTCCTGCCCGTCCTTTCAAGTTCAGCTCAGCTGAGGCACAGCTCCCCTCCTTCCAGACGTGATGTTTTATAGGTATGCCACATCTCTGGCCGCCTCAGCTCTGATCGCACCCTTCTTTGTCATACTGTCTTCTTCAAAAATAAATAACCAAGCTAGAGAAACACATTGCCAGTGTTTCTTCTTCATGAAGGGAAAAAGGGGTGGTGGGATCATTCTGGCATAATCACCGTGTTTGTGTGTGTTGGTCTCTAAAACGGAAGCCGAGTCTGAAGGGGTTATCATATTTTCCATAATACCTTCATTTATTCTGAATTTCCTTGAATTTAACTTTCCATCCCTTGTGTGGCCTATAATGGTGATGGAAGCTTGATCCACCTGCTGCACCTCTGTCTATGCCAGTCTCTACAAGCAGCCCCTGGGTGGGAGGAGGATTGGGGAAGACGTCTTCTCACGGGGGATGCTCTTTCCTAAAGCTTGGCAACCGCCCCTAGAGCATGAGGCAGGCCTGACAAAACCCTTCCAAGCCAAGAAAACCGGCCCACATCTCCTGGGTCACGGGCCACAAAGGCCCTTACTGCTCCTTTGCCGAGTCTCTGTGATCTTCATTGCCATTATCATGTCCACTGTTCGTTAAGCTTTGGCCACATGCCAAGCAGTTCCGCACACTTCCTCTAATCTTCAGAATCGCTGCACAGGCTGGGTATTATAATGTCCCTTGCATACGTCTCTGATTACAGGAATGATCCATTACATTCTGGGACCACTTGCTTCTAAGCCTGAGTTACACATATTCAGAGAGAAATAAGCTTTGGTAAGGCACCATTCTGTAGGGGAATTGACTGCTTCCCTGCATTTATCTGCTCTGGGCACTATAATTTTGACTACGAAGTCAGGCAAGGCCTGCTTAGTTCAGATGCTTATCTATAGAAATGTTCTCTCTCTGGGTTTTATAAAGACAGCCCAGCAGATTAGTTGAGAGCAACTGAAACTACAGTGTAGAGGCCAAACTGCATATACCTTATCACAGTCAATCATGGTGTTTACTACCACTGGGGTTCTTCATGTTTCCCCCATTCCCTCCTCCCCCCTCTCTCTGCTCATCCTCTTCTTCCTTTCTCTTCTCCCTATTAATATTATTACTTTTACTAACAGTAGTGTTTAGTAAGGGTCTAATTTCTAGTTCTTTTTTACTAAAGAAGTAGTAAATCTTTCTCCAAAAAATAGAAGAAGAGACTTCATGCTCAAAGACTGGCACACCTTCTCAGGCATTGTCCAAGTTCCCAGAGTCTCTCAGTACGCACAAATTTGTTCTTGTTTTTTCCCACCTGGCACTTAGATTTTACCTCATTGTACTAAGCAGCTGACTCTCAGCCTCTGCTTTTGAACTTGCTCAAACTTAAGCACAGAGTTATCAATTCCATTGCCCAAGATACTATGTTTTCTTACAAAACACCCCACCCAAATGCCACCACCTGTTTTTCCCATCATCCCCGGTATGGGCTCTTGACTCTCTTGGCTGGATACACAATCTGCCTAAGTCCTGTTGAGTTGCATTTGCTTCCTTTGCACAAGACCCAATGCCATGATTAGTGGGACAGGTTAAACAACTTGTGGGGTTTAAACCAAAAGAGAAATCATTCAACAAAACCATGAAGACTGTGTGTGACACTGGTAAACACTTTTCCTCCTAGATATGGAAGCTCAAGGGAGTTTTCCCATGTTAACGTCTCATGCTCCTTTGCACGTCATAGTGGTCAGCGTGAGCGTGTGGCCTCGCTGTGGTCATCTGTTCAGTTTGCTGCTGTCCTGTAACCACTTTCTGATAATGGGTAAGGCATGGGCTGAGCTGGAGGTGGAGGAAAGGGAATGGTACAAAGTGCCCTTATCAAAGCTTACCCTCTAAAGAGGGGAGCTAGACTAACCTAGAAGATACTGTTTCTTCAAGAGCAGAGTTTCTTCAAGTATCAGAGTGAGCACTACAGATGGAGTCTTCCAGAAACTGAGCATAGGGAAGCACTGGTGACTATTAGTGAAGCTTCTGGAAGAAGATGGGATAAGGAGCAGATGTGGAGTCCTGGGTAGGCCTTGATAGGTGGGAGCAGAGCAGGAAGGGTTCTCTGAGGGAAAGAATGAACATCTTCAGGGACATAAGCCATTCCAGATAGAGAGAAGAGATCAGCCTGGCTGGAAAAGAGGGTTTATTCTAGGGACACGTGGGAGAGATGGTTGAAAGACCAGGGTCCGTCAGATTATCCAGGACTGTGCTGTTCATTATGGGATATAGAACCAACATGTGGCTATTTAAATTTAAGTTAAATTAATTAAAATTAAATAAATAAGGGGAGGGGGAGGATGGGTAAAGAGAATGATACTGTGGGAACCACGCCTATAATTTATCCTATTAGGGTACATGTGAATTTGTCTAAAGGTTGAATATAAATGTCTTAACACAACAATTATTAGAAAGACATGATGGCTATGGTAGCCAGTTGGATGAGAGTTTTCCAAACTGCATATGGAAGCAACACACTGTATCCTATGATAGAATTAATGTACACAATTATGATCTAGTAAAAAATAAATTAAAAAAAAAAAGAAAATTTATTGTAACTTACTAGGCACACTCCTTCAAGCATACTACACTTTCAGGAGAAACATGAATATAAGGCCAAAGGAGGCAGAGACTTGGGAAATTCAGTTTTGACTTAACTGTAAGACATTTTCTTCCTTTATAACATTAAATGATAAAGGAATAGAAAAATAAGATTCTGTAGTTCAGTAATCCTGGTGAAAGCTCAGCAATTGGCTCTCAGCTATTTCAGACAGAACTAGTAACCAGTCAGCTAAGCAATAACAAGAACTTCCTTGTGGAAGGAAGAGAGAAATATCTTTTTTAGTGGAAAACACTGAATAATTTTTTTTTTTTTACACAGTCTGGATCTAATTATTAGTAAGTCTAAAGTTTTAGGTTCCAGTTACAAAAACTTTATGCCTGAATGACATTTTGCCAAAATGCAAAATGCTTCAAATGTCTCAGGAGTCACTGTGAGCTGCGAGTTAAATTCTAATTAAAAAGAAAGTTATGACTAAGGCAGGCATAACTGCGTAGGCCAAATATTGAGCATCGGGAAGAAAATAGTAAGATAAAAACTTTTAAGTTTTACAGGTAGAGATCTTCTTTCACAAGCCCCATATTAAATTAGAGATGCAAATGCTTGTTCCTAGCTGACCAGAAAATCTTGGACTCTTGTATAGTAATGTAAGATCTGTCCCAACCAAGAACATATATAGAAATTAACTTTCTGAATTCTGGGAGGCCAAGACGGGTGGATTGCTTGAGCTCATGAGTTCCAGACCAGCCTGAGTAAGAGTGAGACTCTCGTCTCTACTTTAAAAAAAAAAACAAAACAATCTAGCCGGGTGTTGTGGTGAGTGCCTGTACTTCCAGCTACTTGAGAGGCTGTTGCATTGCTTGAGCCCAAGAGTTTTGAGGTTGCTGTGAGCTATGATGCCATAGCACTCTATCTACCCTATCCAACGTGACAGAGAACTATCTCAAAAAAACAATTAACTTTCTAACTCAAAGAAAGATCCCTTGCACATCTTTTCTTAGCTGAAACAAGTGTCACAGACATGCAAATCTTTCATCAGCATACCAGCATTTACCCGGAACATGCACATACTACCCATGGGAAATGTCTGAGTGTCATGTCTAAGTCCTCACTGGTTAACCTAAAATAACCATCCAGCAACACACATATTTGTATCTTAAACCTGTTAGATTGTATCCATGACTTCAAATCTGTGGCACTGATTATTCCAGAAGCCTCGATGTGACCTAAGCCACCCACTTATATTGACTCAGAACCACGTCCAAGGGCTCCATCAGATGTCAGGAGTCACGAAAGATGAGTCAAGCTGCCTCTTATAAATTATAGCTCCTAAGCCTAAAATGCTCACAATTCTATACAACCACCTTCTTCTGAATGAAAGCAGCTGCTTTGAAGGAATCTTGCATATTTAATCAGAAGTACCTCCCTCCTAGAAATCAATTCAGCCAGAGAAAGTCACCTTTTCATGAGAAAAAGGGCAAAAAATGGTGCTTGTACTCAAATTCCAGTCGGACTCTAATATTAATAGGTATTGATTATTTAGTGTACACTGCAGGCCAGCTACCAAGCTGAGCAGTTATCAGCATTACCACATTTAAGCCTCAAAATGATGTTAGGAGAAGGAAACATCTTTATCTGATATGAGAAAACCAAGACTTGGAGAAGTGAAATCACCTACCATAGCTCTGGTAGGCTGGTAAGTGGGGGGCTGGCATTAGAATCAGAGATGCCCAACTACAAATCCCTGGGCCAATCTGGGACCCAGATTCACTTGACCCACTCTCTGTGAAAACTTTTAAACAACTGCCAACATTAGAAAATGTTCATGGCTCAGCGCCTATGGCTCAGACGGCTAAGGCGCCAGCCACATACACCTACAGTGGTGGGTTCAAATCCAGCCTGGGCCCGCCAAAACAACAATGATGGCTGCAACCAAAAATAGCTGGGCATTGTGGCAGGTGCCTGTGGTCCCAGCCACTTGGGAGGCTGAGGCAGGAGACTGGCTTGAGCCCAGGAGTTGGAGGTTGCTGTGAGCTGTGATGCCACAGCACTCTACCCAGGGTGGGCAGCTTGAGGCTCTGTCTCAAAAAAAAAAGAAAAGAAAAGAAAAGAAAATGTTCACACAGAGCCAAGTGTGGTGGCACATGCCTATAGTCCAGCTATTTGGGAGGATGAAGCAGGAGATCACTTAAACCCAGGCATGTGAGAGGAGCCTGGGTGATATAGTGAGATCCCCACCTCAAAAAAAAAGTTCACATAAAAAGTACAGATTGCCCACTACTCTTGGAAATCACATTTGGCAACAGTCCGTGGGAATTCCTCAAGGCCACAACAAGCTGGAACCAAGGAGCTCCCCTCAGACCAGACATGGGCTATCCAGTTTGCCACAGTCTCTACCATTCCCTGGCATCCTGCATGTGAGCAGCTTTATGTATCTGTCTCTTGCTGGGCCCTTCTGGCATCTGCATTTGTTCCTAAGCCCATGGCTAAGTCCCTAGGAACTCAGGGAAGGTCTCTGTACATAACTTTTCTGAATACCATGGAAGACACTTGACCTGTTCAAGCCTCCAAATACTTCAGTGGCTTAATTGAGACTGAGCTTTTAGCTCTGTTGACAAACCTGAACAGGTTCAGAAAATTCCCCAACCCCAAGACCTGCAGCGTCCTTGATTCACCATGACTGTGTAAGCCTTAGATTACTGAAAGGGCTCCATTCTTCAGCAGGCAAGCCAGTTACTTACTGTCATATCTGAAGGTGATGTTGTGCAGCCCACTGTTTCTGCTGGCTGGCCCCACTCCCTGTGGGAAAACAAGAGAACAGGATGCAGAGTGAAGCCAATTTGCTCTTCCAGTACAGATCCCCACGGAGTACAAGTGCATGGAGTATTGGGGAGACCCAGGGTCATGCCAGTTCCTAACCACCACCCACCGCTCTTCCAGCCTGCTCCATGACCCTCTGACACCAAACTCCCTCCAGCCTAGGAGAGTCCCAGGAGTGAGCAGTTAAGAATGCTCACTTCCCTAAGACAAGAGAAGCAGGCTATTCTGTTTAGGGGTTAAATAATAGTTCATTAACAGTAAAATCGGGAGACCGACAAAGAGCTGCCAGCTGGAGCCCTTCCAGTTAGATTCACTTTAAGCACTGACTGGTTATAAAATGTGCCTACTCCAGACGCCTTCATCTGCAAGCTCTATTAAGCCAAGACAGATCAGCAATTCCTCCAGTCTAAGGAAACCAGTTTCTCATTCCAAGACTGGGAATGAGTGTGGGAATAAGCCATTATTTTTAATGAGAAAATTCTTCACTGCATCCATACCTATGCTTGGAATACATAAGGTGGGTCATAAAAGAAAAAAGACTTTAAAAGGTCTAACTCTTAACTCTTGGTGATGTGGCCGTTAGCCATCTGTACTCTTAATAGCGGGGCTAACAACTCCGCCAGACTTCCCACTTTCATTCCAGCACCCACAGAGGGAATACCGAAACCCTCTCATTGACCCTACCTTTACTAACCCACCACTTACCATCATGGGAAAGAGCAGCTATAGATCTACGGAATCTGACTTGTCTGTTTTTATAATAATTTGCAAATGTGCCATATTAATTGCAGTATTCTCTAAAATATGTTAATTCTACAATGCTAAATGATGGGAAAATATCCTAATCACACCACTAAAGTTTCTGCTTAACAAGGAGGATGTGGGGGGAGACCATATGCTGGCAGCCTGGTATTTAATGGGCAGTTGTTACACTGAGACACAATGTGGAGAACACTTCTGATGGAGCCCAGGGTTTCAGACCACAACCCCATCACATCCAGATGCTACAGGCATGTTCACACTGCTTAACCTGAGGCCAGGCACGCCCACTGAAACTGTATCCTTGAGCTCAGATATACACGGGCCTTGGGAAAGCACAGCTGTGCAGAAAGGGGCACTTGGACAAGCACACACACGCACACATACACACACACTCTCTAACGTGAAGAATAAGCAGGAACACAAAACTTCAATCAACACGGTGCACCAGCCTCGTCTTCTCTCCTGCTTCGTGGGTTTACCTGCCTTCTCCACCTTTCCTCCTTCCATCCTCTCTTCCCCATGCACCCAAGATTCCAGAATACCTCATCTGAACTGAAACGCTTTAGTGTATCCATTACTCCTTAGGGACAAAGTCACAGTCTGTGCAGCTAGAGGCTGCCCAACCTCCAAATGGTAAAGACCAGAGTAATTAACAACCAGGCAAGAGACCAGGAAGGAAACAATTCAATAACCCTCAACCTTTGATCTCTAAGACCAAAGCTCTGAGCCTTCCCAACAATGCCCTCTGCTCCCTTATAAACCCCCAGGATATAAACTTACTTAACGTCTATTATGAGCTAGAAAAATTACTCTAGGTGGCAAACAAAACAGCTACTGTCCCTGCCCTCATGGAATGAAGGAGCATGACGTGCATCCTTTCAAAGAGTAACTAGCCACATGGACCACACCTAAGACATACAGACAAATCTCAGATCAATCCCTGGCCCTCCATAATGCCTAGTTTAGAGGGCAAAACAAGGTTATCTGTAGCTAGGGTGAAAGAGCCAGGTGGCCATAAATAAATACACAACAAAGGAAAGGCTGCAAGGCAAACCCTGAGTAAGGAGGAATGAAGGTAAGGATGAAACATGCCTGAAGCTTAAAAGAGGGAAGAATAACTGAGCTAGAATGGAGAAGAAAGCAGAGCAGCATTACAGAAGGCAAACAAACACAATCTAGAGGCCAAAGTAAGCACCACAAACCTCCCATCACCTGGTGACCAAGGGCAAACCACTCCTGGGTGGTTTGGGTGGCCTGGGTTTCAACTATTTTTATTTTTTAAAGAACTCATGTGGCTTTTCTCTGGGAGGAGAAGCACATGAAGCCACGTAGAAGAACTTTTCAAAAACGAAGCACACTCCATTTAAGAGCGTGCTGCAGGGTAATAGAGACTCTGGTGACCACTCACCTCACTTGTGGGACTTGGTCAGCTCTCCCTTCTTTTCCTATTTCCCCTACATTTCTTGTGTTTGCTTCCTCTATATTTCCCCAGCAACATGTTTTTAACAGATATTTATTAGGTGGACTAATGCATGGTGGAAAGGAGCCTAAGATCATGAGATGTGCTATTTCACGCATGCAAGAACATAAATCCCTTCAAATAAAGTCTCTGTGATGTGTATGAGCTGCTCAAAGCAGGGCTCAGTGAGGCTGTCTTGAAGGATGGTGAGTCTCATGCACAGCACACACTCCCCACAGAGCATTCCACCTTGGCCTCAGCCCCACAGGGCTGGGCACTCAGTTATGAACCAGATCCAGTTCCTGAACTCAAGAGCTTGATCAGGACCAAACTCATATGCCTGCCCTTACTCCCCTGCTCCAAGCCCTTCACTGGATCCCCATCCTCCCTAGACCACTCCTGATGTGACCCCTGCCTAACTTTCCAGCATTCCCTTCTCCACGTTCCAAACCCCTTGGGCTTTGCAGTTCTGCCCAGAACCCCCACATGCGCCATAGAGCTCCCCTGGTCAGCAATCTGCCTAAGTCTAGCTCCTGTCACTTGGTGTTCCTGACACATCACCTGTCTGCATACCTGAATTATAATTCACCCTATAATTTGAATAGCACAACACTTCTGTGAATGTAGATGCAAAATAGTAATTCTAATTCCACAGAAAACCCGAGATCATAAGACCTTGTGACCATCCAAGCCTGGTCACGAATCTTAGAAGCAGAGACACCATCCAGGTACAGGTTTTTTGGTGTACTTCAAAGACCTTTTACTCCTGGAAGTTCTTGAGAGCATAGCTTCCCAGGACATGCATGACAAATGCTCCATTGAGTTGTCCTGGTATACATGGAATAATGTAAAAACAGCATTTCTACAGGCTAGCGCATGGAGTACTACTGTTTTCTTTAAACTTTGTGTGAGACAGAATGATACCCCCCCCAATGTGTCCACATCCTAGTCCCCAGAACCTCTGACTGTGCTATTTTACATAGCAAAAAGGACCATGTGATTAAGTTTATGGGTCCTAAGATGGGGAGAGTAGTCTGTGTTATCCAGGTGAACCCAATGTGATCAATCACAAGGGTCATCATAAGAGGGAGACAGGAGGGTCAGAGTCAGAAGGAGAGACGTGTTGACGGAGGCAGAAGACAGAGATGACTGAAGATGCTATAGGGTGGTTCTGAAGATGGAGAAAGGAGGGGCTGATAAGCCAAGGAAAACAGGTGGCCTTTGGCGGTTTGAAAGGCAAGGAGGGCCTTCTCCCCAGAGCCTCCATAAGGAGCCAGCCCCGACTTTACCCACATAAGACTATATTGAAAAAAAGAGGGAAAAAAAAAAGATCTGTATTGAACTTCTGATTTCCAGAACTGTAACATCTATGGCATTTGAAGCAATTAAGTTTGTGGTGATCATAGCAGCAATTGGGAGCTAATAAGACACTTATACAATTTCAGCTGCAATGTGGATAAAATAGATTTCAATGTCACACATACTCACAACTGACTGCTTGTCACTGTACCCTCCCCAGCCCTGGCTTCAGGGAGACAGTGATCCATCAGAGCTGCTGCTTGAGAGTCTGCCATCCTAGATACAGGTTTCTGTGAGCTGGCTGGGGGCTCATCTGGAGTAGAGTGGTTAAAAAAATGGGTTTGGGCACAGCGCCTATAGCTCAACTGGCTAAGACGCCAGCCACATACACCTAAGGTGGCGGGTTCGAATCCCCAGCCCGGACCCGCCAAACAACAATGATGGCTGCAACCAAAATATAACCGGGCGTTGTGGCGGGCGCCTGTGGTCCCAGCTACTTGGGAGGCTGAGGCAGGAGACTCGCTTGAGCCCAGGAGTTGGAGGTTGCTGTGAGCTGTAATGCCACGGCACTCTACCCAGGGGGACAGCTTGAGGCTCT